>SJYT01050236.1:0-214158 GCA_006410635.1 Cephalophus harveyi | reverse complement strand
CCGAAGAATTGATGCTTTTGAAGTGTGGTGTTGGAGAAGACTCTTGAGAGTCCCTTGGACTGCAAGGAGATCCAACCAGTCCATTCTGAAGGAGATCAGCCCTGGGATTTCTTTGGAAGGAATGATGTTAAAGCTGAAACTCCAGTACTTTGGCCACCTCATGCGAAGAGTTGACTCATTGGAAAAGACCTTGACGCTGGGAGGGATTGGGGTCAGGAGGAGAAGGGGACGACCAAGGATGAGATGGCTGGATGGCATCACCAACTCGATGGATGTGAGTCTGAGTGAACTCCGGGTGTTGGTGATGAACAGGGAGGCCTGGCGTGCTGTGATTCATGGGGTCGCAAAGAGTCAGACACAATTGAGAACTGAACTAAGATATTGCAGCCCTGAGCAAGACCCAGATTCCCCACAGCCACTTTCCCCATAAGGAAACTTCCACAAGCCTCTTATCCTAATCCATCAGAGAGGAGACACAATAAAAAACCACAATACAGAAAACAAAGCATACTGATCACATGGATCAAACCCTTGTCTAACTCAATGAAACTATGAGTCATGCCCCGTAGGGCCACCCAAGATGGATGGGTCATGGTGGAGCCATGACCAAAACACCGTGACACTGGACCACCATGTCAAAATGTGGTTCCAGTGGAGAAGGGAATGGGAAACCACTTCAGTATTCTTGCCTTGAGAATGCCATGAACAGTATGAAAAACCAAAAAGATATGACACTGAAAGATGAACTCCCCAGGTCAGTAGGCGCCCAACATACTACTGGAGAAGAGTGGAGAAATAGCTCAGGAAAGAATGAAGAGATTGAGCCAAAGTAAAAAACACAGTTGTGGATGTCACTGATAATGGGAGTAAAGTCCAATGCTGTAAAGAACAATATTGCATAGGAACCTGGAATGTTAGGTCCATGAATCAAGGTAAATTGGAAGTAGTCAAACAGGAGATGGCAAGAGTGAAGATTAACATGTTAGGAATCAGTGAACTAAAATGGACCAAAATAGGTGAATTTAATTCAGATGTCTATTACATCTACTACTGTGGGCAAGAATCTCTTAGAAGAAATGAAGTAGCCCTTAAAGTCAAAAAAACAGTCTGAAAAGCAGTGCTTAGTTGCAGTCTCAAAAATGACAGAATGATCTCTGTTCATTTCCAAAGCAAACCATTCAGTATCACAGTAATCCAAGTCTATGCCCCAACCATAAATATCAAAGAAGCTAAAGTTGAATGGTTCCATGAAGACCTGCAAGACCTTCTAGAACTAACACCCAAAAAAGATGGCCTTTTCATCATAGGGGACATGAATGCAAAAGTAGGAAGTCAAGAGATATCTTGAGTAACAGGTAAGTTAAGTCTTGGAATACAAAATGAAGGAGGGCAAAAGCTAACGGTTTTGCCAAGAGCACGCACTGGTCACAGTACATGCCATCTTTCAACAATACAAGAGACGACTCTACACATGGACATCACCAGGTAGTCATTACTGAAATCAGATTAATTATATTCTTTGCAGCCAAAGATGGAAAAGCTCTATACAGTCAGCAACACAAGACTTGGCGATAGCTGTGGCTCAGATGATGAACACCTTATTGCAAAATTCAGACTTAAATTTAAGAAAGTAGGGAAAACCACTAGACCGTTCAGGTATAACCTATATCAAATCCCTTATGATTATACAGTGGAAGGGACAAATAGATTCAAGGGATTAGAAACGATAGACTACCTGAAGAACTATGGATGAAGGTTCATTAACATTGTATAGGAGGGGGTGATCAAAACCATCCTTAAGAAAAGAAAGGCAAAATGGTCATCTGAGGAGGTCTTAAAAATATCTAAGAAAAGAAGAGAAGCGAAAGGCAAAGGAGAAATGGAAAGATATACCCATCTGAATGCAGAGTTCCAAAGAACAGCAAGGAGAGATAACAAAGCCTTACCTCAGTGATCAATGCAAAGAAATAGAAGAAAACAACAGAATGGAAAAGACTAGAGATCTCTTCAAGAAAATTAGAAAAAGCAAGGGAACATTTCATATGGGCACAATAAAGGACAGAATGTTATGGTGGACCTAATAGAAGCAGAAGATATTAATAAGAGAAGGCAGGAAAACACAAAAGAACTGCACAAAATGATCTGAATGACCCAAAGAACCATGATGGTATGATCACTCACCTAGAACGAGACATCTTGGAGTGCAAGGTCAGGTGGGCTTTAGGAAGCATCACTACAAACAGAGTGGAGTTGATGGAATTCCAGCTGAACTATTTCAAAAAACTAAAACATGATGATGTGAAAGTGGTGCACTCAAAATGTCAACAAATTTGGAAAACTCAGAGGGGGCTACAGAACTGGCAAAGGTCAGTTTTCATTCCAGTGTCAAAGAAAGGCAATGCCAAAAAATGTTCAAACTACTGCACAATCGCACTCATCTCACGCGCTAGCAAAGTAAAGCTCAAAATTCTCCAAGCCAGGCTTCAACTGTATGTGAAAAGAGAACTTCCAGATGTTCAAGCTGGATTTAGAAAAGGATTTAGAAAAGGAACCTGAGATCAAATTGCAAATGTCCATTGGATCATAAAAAAAGTAAGAGAGCTCCAGAAAAATAGCTAGTTCTGCTTCATTTACTATGCTTAAGCCATTGACTGTATGGATCACAACAAACCGGAAAATTCTTAAAGGGTTGGGAATACCAGACCACCTTACCTGCCTTCTGAGAAATCTGTATGCAGCTTAGGAAGCAACAGTTAGAACTGGACCTGGAGCCATGGATTGGCTCAAAATTGGGAAAGCAGTACGTCAAGGCTGTATATTGTCACCATGCTTATTTAACTTATATGTAGAGTACATCATGCAAAATGCCAGACTGGATGAAGCCCAAGCTGGAATCAAGATTGCCAGGAGAAATATCAATAACCTCAGATATGCAGATGACACCACCTTTATGGCAGAAAGCAAAGAGGAACTAAAGAGCCTCTTGATGAATGTGAAAGAGGAAAGTGGAAAATGCTAGCTTAAATCTCAACATCTAAAAAACTAAGATCATGGCATCTGGTCTCATCACCTCAAGGCAAATTGATGGGGAAACAGTGGAAACAGTGATGAATTTTATTTTCTTGGACTCCAAAATCACTGCAGATGGTGATTGCAGCCAGGAAATTAAAAGACACTTGCTCCCTGGAAGAAAAGATATGACCAACCTAGACAGCATATTAAAAAGCAGAGACATTACTTTGTAGACAAAGGTCCATCTAGTCAAAGCTATAGTTTTTCCAGTAGTTATGTCTTTATGTGAGAGTTGGATCATAAAGAAAGCTGAGCGCTGAAGAATTGATGTTTTTGAACTGTGGTGTTGCAGAAGACTTTTGAGAATCCCTTGAACTGCCAGGAGATCAAATCAGTTGATCCTAGATGAAATCAGCCCTGAATATTAATTGCAAGCACTCATGCTGAAGGTGAAACTCCAATACTTTGGTGACCTGATGTGAAGACTGACTCATTGGAAAAGATCCTGATGCTGGAAAAGATTGAAGGCAGGAGGAGAAGTGGACGACAGAGGATGAGATGCTTGGATGGCATCACCAAGTCGATGGACATGACTTTGAACAAGCTCTGGGAGTTGGTGATGGACAGGGAGGCCTGGCGTGCTGCAGGGGTAACAAAGATTCAGACACAGCTGAGAAACTGAACTGACGGGTTACTAATTCTTTGATATTTCTTCCTGCCTGGAGAATCCCAGGGACGGGGGAGCCTGGTGGGCTGCCGTCTATGGGGTCGCACAGAGTCAAACATGACTGAAGCGACTTAGCTGCAGCAGCAAGGCTTCCTTTGGGCTTCCCTGGTGGCTCAGATGGTAAAGAGTTCTCCTGAAATGCAAAAGATTCAGGTTCGAACCCTGGGTTGGGAAGATCCCCTGGAGAAGGGAATGGCAGCCCCCTCCAGTATTCTTGCCTGGAAAATCCGACAGACAGAGGAGCCTGGTGGGCTACAGTCCATGGGGTCACAAGAGTCAGAAACGACTTAGTGACTAAACCACCACCACTGCCCCCAAGGCTTTCTTTGTCATTTGGAGTGAGGTTGAGTTCTATAAATGTTCTGTATATGTCTAAAAAACATGATTTTGCTTGGATTTTGGGGTGAAGCCACACACACATACACACACACACACACACAAACACGTGATACAGATAGCTTCTTGTGTTGTTCACATTCCTCAATTCATCTCATTATTTCTGCCTGCTTAGTTTATAGTTTCTATTAGAATTCTCAGGGAGTGAAGAATTTTTCAATTTTTCCTTTTATATCTGTCAGATTTCTACTTAAGTATTTTGAGAGTGTATTTAAATTGGATTGTCCTCTGTATTTATTACCCTATTTGTCACTGAGTCCCATCTCACCAAATGAGAAGCTTGGTGTAACACTCTAGGACTGTTGGACTGTGTCATACACCCCAGATACACTGGACTAGGAACATAAGAACTATTAGTATGACTGATACTTGAAATATTACTGGAGATGAATATGTATTATTTGATGGCAGGATGACATCTAATTCATTTGTGTCCACTTTGCCCAGCTCACACCCTGGAACTCAGGGTCTTCATAAATGAATCCCATGGGCAACAATATTTTTCAGAGTACAAAAACAGTAAAGGAAAGAAAGGAAAATAGTTATAAAACTGCAAACATATTATCAAAATTCTGATTCCCAATTAAACAGTTGAAAGGATGGTTTCTTTTTTTTTTTTTTTTGCTGCACCACAGAGCATACATGATCTTCTGTGTATACAGCTACTCAGTCATGTTTGACTCTTTGTGACTCCATGGACTGTAGCCCGCCATGCTCCACTGTCCATGGAATTTTCCAGGCAAGAATACTGGAGTGGGTTGTTCAGTTGCTAAGTTATGATCAACTCGTTGAAACCCCATGGACTACAGTGTGCCAGGGTTCCCTGTTCTTCACTCTCTCCTAAGTTTGCTCAAATTCATGTCCGCTGAATAGGTGATCCCTTCTAACCACCCATCCTCTGCTGCCCCCTTCTCCTTTGCCTTCAGTTTGTCCAGCAGCAAGGTCCTTTCCAATGAGATGGCTCTTCGCATCAGATGGATCAAGTATTGGAGCTTCAGCTTCAGCATCAGACCTTGCAATGAATATTCAGGGTTGATTTCCTTTAGGATTGACTGCTTTGATCTCCTTGCAGACCAAGTGATTCTCAAGAGTCTTCTCCAGCACCATAATTCAAAAGCATAACTTCAGCGTTCAGCATTCTTTATGGTCCAATTCTCACATCCATACAGGATTACTGGAAAAACCATAGCTTTGACAAGATGGACCTCTGTCTGCAAAGTAATGTCTCTGCTTTTTAATACACTGTCTGGGTTTGTCATAGCTTTTCTTCCAAGGTGCAAGTATCTTTTAATTTCATGGCTGCAATCACCATCTGCATGATTTTGGAGCCCAAGAAAATAAAATCTGTCTCTGCTTTCACTTTTTCCCTATCTATTACCCGTGAAGTGATGGGACCAGATGCCATGATCATTGTTCTTTAATGTTGAGTTTTAAGCCAGCTTTTTCACTCTCCCCTTTCACTCTCATCAAGAGGCTCTTTAGTTCCTCTTCATTTTCTGCCATTGGAGTGGTTTCATCTCCATAACTGAAGTTTGTAAATATTTCTCCCAGCAGTCTTGATTCCAGCTTGTGATTCATCCAGCCCAGCATTTCATATGATGTACTCTGCATAGAAGTTAAATAAGCAAGGTGATGCCTTGTCATCATCCTTGCCCAACCAGTCTGTGGTTCCATGTCTGGTTCTAACTGTTGCTTCTTGACCTGCAAATTGGTCTCTCAGGAGGCAGATAAGGTGGTCTGGTATTCTCATCTCATCAAGAATTTTCCACAGTTTTGTTGTGTTTCGGTCAAAGCTTCCCTGATGGCTTAGATGGTAAAGAATCTACCTGCAAGGAGTGAGACCCAGATTTGATCCCTCGATCAGGATGACTCCCTGGAGAAGGGCATGGCAACCTACTCCAATATTCTTGACTGGAAAATTCCACGATAGAGGAACCTGGCAGGTTACAGTCCATGGGGTCACAAAGAGTCAGACTGAGCGACTACACTTCATACAGTCAAAGGCTTTTTTAGCATAGCAAGTTAAGCAGAAGTAGACATTTTTCTGGAATTCTATTACTTTCTCTGTGATCCAATGAATGCTGGCACCTTGATCTCTGGTTCCTCTGCCTTTTCTAATCCCAGTTTGTACATCTGGAAGTTCTTGGTTCATTACTTTTGAAGCCTAGCTTGAAGGATTTTTAGCATAACCTTACTAGTATTTGAAACGAATAAATGTAACTGTATAGTAGTTTGAGCATTCTTCAGCATTGCCCTTCTTTAGGATTGGAATGAAAACTGACTTTTTTCAGTCCAGTGGTCAGTACTGAGTTTCCCAAATTTGCTGCCTTATTGAGTGCAGCACTTTAGTAACATTATCTTTTAGGATTTGAAATAGCTCAGCTAGAATTTCATCACCTTCAGTAGCTTTGTTCACAGTAATACTGCCTAAGGCCCACTTGACTTCACACACCATGATGTCTGGCTCAAGGTGAGTGATCACACATCGTGGTTATCCAGGTCATTAAGATCTTTTTTGTATAGTTCTCTGTGTATTCTTGCCACCTCTTTTTAATTTCTTCTGCTCCTGTTAGGTTCTCACACTTTCTGTCCTTTATCTTGCCCATCCTTGCATTAAATGTTCCCTTGATATCCCCAGTTTTCTTAAGGAAAAGAGTTCTCTAATCTTTCTCATTCTATTGCTTTCCTGTATTTCTTTGCATTGTTTTATTTAAGTTCCCTGACCAAGGATCAAACCCATGCCCCCTCCATTGGAGGCACAGAGTCCTAACCACTGAACAGACAAAGAACTCCCTAAAAAGATTTCCTTTTTAGATTTTAAAAATCATATGAGCTGCTAATCATGTATCAAACAACTGATAAAACTATCACAATTAAATTTTGGGGAAATTAGAAAAAGAAGAAAAAAGAAAATACTATGAAATGAAATAAATGATATTTATTACTTCCTGTGTTAAACAAGATTGGGCTACTTTAAATTGCTTATCTCAATGAGCACCTTAATAAGCTTATGGTAAATATAAATATCTTCATTTTGTAAAGAAAAAATGAAGACCAAAGTATCTAAATAATTTACTCAATTTCAAATAACTAGTAGTAAACTGAGAAAAAAATGAAAAATGTGTCAATGTTCTGCAGCCAAGATTACCAGGAATACATTTCCAGTTGAGAGAGGTTTGGTTTAATATTGGCTCTATTGGGAATTGTGGGATGTCTCAGGAAGAGATGGTTAGAAAGAACCTTTCACTGGATTTTGGTTTTGATTGGATTATTTGGAGCAGGAGGATCTAAGGAAGCAGGGGCTCACACAAGACTGCATGCTGAAAGGAAGCAGGGGGACTTTTGTGATTGTGTATCTCAGTAAACTTAGTTGACAAGGAGGGGAGACAAGAATGAAAATAAAACTGCAACCGATAAGGATGTAGCAGTCATGCATTTTGGATGAGGAAGTGGCTGTTTGATATTTTGTGGGTGGCACAGTGACCTTATTTTTGTCTGGGCTTAGACAGAATTATGAAGTAACCTTGCTTTATTTCCTTTTATGATGATCTCAGAGTAACCTTGTCTGAGGTTGGCATTCTGTGAGATAGTTTACATCTAGTTGGAGAATAACATGACCTAGCTGCGTGTGCCAGGTGGGCTTCTAAATGCCAGGTTATGCACTTTTTATCTTTCTGGTCAGAACTCAAAAGATCATGTTCCTTCTAACCTTGCCATTTAAAAAAAGGGGAAACAAACCTGAAGAATGATTTTTGCATGTCCGTTTTCCACCTCTCTCGTATCTATTTAAGAGCACCAGACTGTTAATATCAGAGAATGAAATGTTCCACTCATTTCCCAAGAGGGAAAAAAATATACTCTGAACTAAATTTAAGAGTTCTATAAGGACCATAGAAGTCTAAAGCAAAAGGGGATATTTATAAATTACTCCTTCAGTGAAAGGCACTGCCATTTACTACAGAAAAAAAAGAACTTGTAAAACAATGTAGGAATAACATTTGCCAAAGCTGTCTACTTAAGTGTTGAACTTCTCTGCCTTCTTTCCTTTTAAAATTCTAGAACACATGCTAGAGAATAAAAGTTGACTCGAATGGCTGTAAAATTAAATAGTTCAAAGGATGAGGGCAAAATCAATGATCTCTTCCTTCATTGATGGAAAGCAGCCTTTGTGCTTTATTAATGCACAGACAGCTGTCACTTATGCCTAATGGAAGCCAGAGGACACAATCCTTAAAACATACATCTAGTTAAATACAGAGAGAGAATTCTTGAGGGTATAGTCTAGTGAAAAACAAGTTACTGCACAAATTATCACATGAAATATCTACCAAGTTATTTGGCAAAATCTTAAGGAATGCATTGCTTTCTAAAACAGTCAATCAATTAAGAGTATTTATAGACAATACTGTTGGCTGTTAGGAGAAAATGAATGTGACAGTATTTATAGAGTAATTCTATGTTCTATCAAATCTTGGTTCTGCTATCTAGCGGTTGTATGAAGGGATCAAATAACCTTTCTGTGAGTCAGTTTCTTTTTAGCTAATAAAAATACCTGCTTAGCCATCCCCATGGGGCTTCCTGGAGAAGAAAAATGTTTGTGAAATACTTTGTAAACTGAAAAGCACCACATATGGGTAAATTATCATTATCTAAGATATAACATACCCAATATGTACTCAAAGTAATCTGTATCAATTTATTCACAAGTAAGGGCTCATTTTATATTTTTACTTAACTTCCTTAGTTTGATCTTTTATTTTTAATTCAACATATTTAATATTGAGTTATCCTGAGTATGTGTTCACAGGCCAAGTATATCAAGTGTCATGTTACTGTGAAAATTTAAAAATTTAGATCATTTACTTTCTAGAACACCAGGGCTTCCCTGGTGGCTCAGACGGTAAAGCATCTGCCTGCAATGCGGGAGACCCGGGTTCGATTCCTGGGTTGGGAAGTTCCCCTGGAGAAGGAAATGGCAATCCACTCCAGCACTCTTGCCTGGAAAATCCCATGGACGGAGGAGCCTGGTGGGCTACAGTCCATGGGGTCGCAAAGAGTCGGACACGACTGAGCGACTTCACTTCACTCCACTTTCTAGAACAAATGTGCCTAATAAAAGTGGGCATCTTAAATTTAAAAATTAATAAGATTGAAAAAAAGATACAATTTATTTTATCCTTTGGACTTTGGTATGTTTGGATGGTTGAATTGGGTTTCTAAGGGCCCAGTCTATAGCTGCAGAGAGAGTTTAAAATGATAAAATCATGGTACAGCTTACTTCTTCAGTAACTATTACCTTTATAAAATTTTCCTTGGACCCTAAGGATCAGCACCAAGTGAATTCCACTGTGTTTAAATGCTGAGAAAGAAATATAATTGCATAATAAAAACTTGACTTTTCACATTTTATTATTTCTCATTAAATTATAACACTATTGCAATTAATTTAATTTTTAGCTATTCTGAAGACAAAGGAAGCACATCAGTAAAGAAAAAATAATTAGATTCTGAGATGCCTACTGATAAATGTACATACACTTGGGAGTAGCAAGAAGCTTTGTCCATAGTGCATCTCTAATTTTAGCACAATACTTTCGTGCAAATCATAAACCATGAATGATCTCTGCTATGGCAAAAAAAAAAAAATTAACACCCATTAGAACCAGTTGGGCACAAATTTTCATCTATTCCTTTGTCCAAGTTAGTTGCTTTTATCAAGCCAGAGCCAAGTTCAGATTGCAGCAAGTAGTTAGAAAAAATGTCTTACAGAAAGATATCTACAAACATATTTGTGATATGTTGTCTATACCTACTTAATAAATTTGATATTAGATCTCTGGTTTTAAATGTATAGCCACTGGTCCTGCTGATAATGTTCTTTGCCATCAAAGTGTTAATTCTCTTAATAACAGACTCCCCATGAGTTACTTTCTGATAGAAATCCTTTAGGGCAATGTCTCCATTTCTGAAATTAACGCTTGAATTCTGGATATAATTCCCCACTCTCTTGAGTTATCTAAAAAAATTGAAGTCAAAATTACTTAATTAAACTGAGTATTGTATTAGCTATCATTATACTACTCTACTGTTTGAACAGAGAAAATATAGCTGTTGAGTCAACCTACAGGTGTAACCTTGTTCTTTTCTCTCTGATTTATGTAACAGCTGTGCCCTTTAGTTCAACTCCGCACAGTTCAAAGGCGACTCTTCTTCAGAGTCTGCTCTTGCTAGAGGCCATTACCTAATTGGCCACCCTCTTGTCCAGATCCATCAGCTGTCAGACAGCTTCTTCACAGGTGAAGTAAAGTGTAGGCATGTCACTATTAACAGAGAGACTTGGGGAAATATTATTGAGGTTGTGATCAAAAGACAAAGAAATATGCACACTGTTTTCTCTGATGTTATTCACTGACAGACTAGAGAAGACAGGAGCAGTACAAGTGATTTCAAATGATGTATAATGTTGGATTTTTCGCTGCTGCTGTTATTGCTATTGATGGTAGCATCAGCAGCTGTGGTGATGCCATTAAGCATCTTACCTTAAGTCACATACTAGTAAATGATTTATTTAACCAAGATTAGTTGAATACCTTCTATGGGCCAAAGTTTATGCTGCAATTACTACCTCCAGTAGAACACAAGGACTATCACCACTGAACCTCTCAACCCACAACTAGCCCAAAACAATAACCAATTGATAGATATGGAGTATGAAACACAGTTTATTGTTCAGTCGTGAAGTCCAGCTGTAGGTAGATGATTAATGAGGGATGGTAATGACTAATGAGGTACGTAATACCTGAGGCTGGTAAAAGATATTTCCCCATAATGTCCTTATCCTGATTATGTGAATTTACATGTATGTGAAATTGTTTATCACTGGCTTAACTTGATAATTGTAACCACAAATGACATTTATAAATAGCATAAATAAAGTGATTGCTCTGGTTGTAGAGGAGCAATTAAAAAAAAGTGCAAGTTAGAGGCCGCCACTGTCTTATCTAAGCAAGAAGGAATGGGAGCTGGGATTTTAAGTTATGTATTAGAATTAAAATCAATAGAAGTGGCATCTGGATTGAATGTAGACACGAGAAAGAGAAAAGAAACGAGGATTGAACAAATGAGAGATTAGTGGTGCTATTTGGTGAGATGAGAAATATTTAAGAAGGATTCAGTTTGAGATAAATGTATATAGTTTACACAGTATATGTAAGTCATTATGCTGTACACCTTAAACTTATACGGTGCTGCATGTCAATTGTAGGTCAATAAAACTGAAAAGGAAGAAAAGACTTTGACCATATTAAACTTGATATACCTATAAGACACATGTGAAAATGTCAGTTAGACATGCCTAAAGTTAGAAGAGGAATCTGAGCCAAAGACATATCATTGAATTTTTTTGTAACATAGATAGTACTGGCATTTTGAGAACTAGAAGATATCTTCTATCTATAGAGTTTAGACAGAAAATAAAATGTCTTAAAATCAAGAAAGAGTAGTGCTTCCAGGTAAAGAAGTGGTCAACCAAGTTAAATGTTTGGGATAATTAANATATCATTGAATTTTTTTGTAACATAGATAGTACTGGCATTTTGAGAACTAGAAGATATCTTCTATCTATAGAGTTTAGACAGAAAATAAAATGTCTTAAAATCAAGAAAGAGTAGTGCTTCCAGGTAAAGAAGTGGTCAACCAAGTTAAATGTTTGGGATAATTAACTTCAATGAAAGGCAATATTCTTCTGACTCTCATTCAGGAGGCAGGAACTGAGAAGAAAAATGACTGAGTTCACTCATAGTTGGTATTCCATAGAAAGATTAAGAAAGAGATAAGATTTTTAAGATATGTTTAAGACAGTGATAGAATAATGGGCCATGGACTCAAAATGAAAGTATAAACAAAATGGTGGAAAGATAGTGGAAAATGAGCAATTGCAATGATGCATCTGAAACATAAGCACTGCCCAAAGAGAAGGGAGGATGAGATATGATAATAGAATAATGAAAAACTGACATCACTGGATTTGAGATCAAGATGTTATTGAGAAACTGTTGTAGTAAGATTATTGAGCAAGGATTATGGCAGAGAGAAGATTGGAGTCATCGAGTGTGATATTTGCATTTGAGATTTTGGAGGTCAGAGTTGAGGATACAGAGATGAGTGGCTAAAATGAAATTAAGAAAATGGTCACAAGAGAGAAGGAAGTCACAGATTCGGATGCCAAGATTTACACTAGTGATACACAGAGACCATCTCTGGGGAGTAACTGGTTTGAGCCCCATATAGAGCACCCCAGATCTGGGACCCAGGAAGAAGAGTTCCCTTGGCTGGAGGGCTAGCAAGATTAACATGAAGGCTGTAGGAAGCCTGGACTCCAATAGTGAGGAATGCATACATGCTTGGTTACTTCCAAAACAGGGCAGAGAAGGAAGATAGAAACTACACAGGATGGTGGCTGATTTTCCTCAACCAGCCCAGCCTGTACCCCAGCTTAAGCCAATAGCCCTCTTTGACCATGTTTGCTTCACAGTGCAGCTATACAATGGGACAAGGGCTGCCACGGTCTAGGGAAGGCTCATCTTTGAGGGACAAAGGAGGCTTAAACCAGGGGCAGCATCTCGGCAGGGTTGGGGCAACCACTACTGGTGTTCACACAGACAGTACATCAGAATCAGCTCAGGTTTCTAACTGCAGTCAGGGCAGTCACGGCCCCTGCCCAGATCCATGATGAGCACCTGCACAAGCTCCCCTTGCTCAGCACGGCTCCTCTTTGGGGTGAGGATGCCAATGCTTGGAGGGAGGAGAGTACACACTTAATAAGAATAAAGCCAACTTGAACCAAATATTCAGAGCTTCTGGTCCACTAATGTAGGACCTATCCATGCTTTTTTATACACTAAAAATGAACTATCAGAAAGATAAAGCAAGAAAATAATTCTTCTTACTATGGATCAAAAAGAATAAAATACCTAAAAATAAACTTAACTAAGGAGTTGAAAGACCTATACTCTGAAAACTGTAAGACTTTGATGAACAAAACTGAGGATGTTAGAAAGAAATGAAAAGTACCCAATGGTCACAGATTGGAAGAATTAATATTGCTAAAATGTCCATTGTACCCATAGCAATCTACAGACTTAATGCAATCCCTATTAAAACACCCATGACATTTCCCACAGAACTAGAACAATTTTAAAATTTGTATGGAAACACAAAAGACCTTGATTAGCCAAAATTATCTTAAGCAAGAAGAACAGAGCTGGAGGAAACATGCTCCCTGACTTCAGACTACATTACAAAGCTATAGTCACCAAAACAGTTCCGTTTATATGTCTGACACAAAACAGACATGTAAATCAATGAAACAGGATGGAAAGTCCAGAAATAAACCCATGCACTTATGATCAACTAATCTGTGACAAAAGAGGCAAAAATACAATGGAAAAAAAGGTTATCTCTTCCATAAGTGGTACTGGGAAAACAGAACAGTTATATGTAAAAGAGTGAAATTAGA
The DNA here is from genome assembly GCA_006410635.1 of Cephalophus harveyi. Classification (NCBI taxonomy): domain Eukaryota; kingdom Metazoa; phylum Chordata; class Mammalia; order Artiodactyla; family Bovidae; genus Cephalophus; species Cephalophus harveyi. The sequence goes on along the minus strand of SJYT01050236.1, from coordinate 200,506 downwards.
ACATTCTCTAACACCATATAAAAAAATTAACTCAAAATGGATTAAACACCTACACATAAGACATGAAACCAAAAAACTCTCAGAGGAAAGCATAGGCAGAATACTCTTTGACATAAATTACATCAATATTTTTTTTGGATCTGTTACCTAAAATAAAAAATATATAAATAAAAGTAAAAATAAGCAAATATGACTTAATATAACTAAAAACTTTGCACAACAAAGAAACCATCAACAAAATTAAAAGACAACCTACTGAATGGAGGTAATATTTGCAAATGATATGACTGATAAGGGATTAATATCTGACAAACATAAACAACTCATACAATTCAGTTATCAAAAAAGCAAACATGATTCAAAAATAGGCCATAAAACTGAACAGACATTTTTCCAAAGAGGAACTGCAGATGGCCAATAGCCATGTAAAAAGATGCTGAATATCCCTAATCATTAGGAAAATGCATATCAAAACCACAATGTGACATTGTCTCTCATCTGTCAGAATGGTTATCATCAAATAGAAAATAAGTAAAAAAATATTGGCAAGGCTATGGAAAAAAAGGGAATCCTTGTGCACTATTGGTGGGAATAAAAATTCATGCATCCACTATGGGAAACTGTATGGAAGTTTATCAAAAAACTAAAAGTAGAACTACCATGTGACTGAACATTTCCACTCCTGGGTGTACATCCAAAAAGCCCTCAAAAACATTAATTTGAAAAAAAATATGCACTCCAGTATTCAAAGCAGCATTATTTACAGTTCCTCTGGTAGGCTGCAGTCCATGGGGTCGCTAAGAGTCGGACACGACTGAGTGACTTCACTTTTACTTTTCACTTTCATGCATTGGAGAAGGAAATGGCAACCCACTCCAGAGTTCTTGCCTGGAGAATCCCAGGGACAGGGGAGCCTGGTGGGCTGCCGTCTCTGGGGTCACACAGAGTTGGACACGACTGAAATGACTTAGCAGCAGCAGCAGCAGCAAGACATGCAAACAACCTAAGTGCCCATCAACTGATGAATGAATAAAGAACATGTGGTATACACACACACACACACAAACACAGACACACACACACATATACTTGAATATTACTCAGCCATAAAAAGAATGAAATTTTGCCATTTTCAGCAACATGGGTGGACTTGGAGGGCATTATGTTAAATAAAATAAATAAGACAGAGAAAGATAAATACTGTATGATGTCACTGATATGTGGAATCTAAAAAAATATAACAAACTAGTAAATGTAACATAAAAGAAGCAGACTCATAGATAGAGAACAAACTGGTGGCTACCAAAGCAGGTATGGAAGGGGGACAACACAGGGGTGGTGGAATGGGAAGTGCAATCTACTGGATGTTAAGACAGGCTCAAGAATGTATTGTGCAACACAGATCAGTTGCTTCAGTCATGTCTGAATCTTTGTAACATCATGGACTGTAGCTAGCCCAGCTCCTCTGTCCATGGGATTCTTCAGGCAAGAATGGTGGAACTTTCTTCATTGCCTTCTCCAAAGAATCTTTGAGACCCGGGAATCGAAACCATGGCTCATGTCTCCTGCATTGGCAGATGGGTTCTTTACCTATAGCACCACCTGGGAAGCCCCATACAACACAGGGAATATAGTGAATACTTTGTAATTTCTGTAAATGAAAAGTAACCCTTAAAGTGGTAATTAAAATAAAATTTAAAAAATAGATAGTGCTGTGACAGATCTTAGCATGCAATAACTCTTTCCACTTCTATTTCTATCGGAGTAAATAAATAAATATTTAAAAAGGGGAGAAAGTGTCAGATTGGTTGGTTGGCTTGCCCTTTGTTCCTACAGCCAGCAAATGACAACACTAAAATTAGAGCCTCTGAATCTCAGCCAAGTACTTTATCCACATCATCAAAATGGCCCAGTTTCCTAGCTTTTGAAAGGACATTTACAAGTATTAACTACGTGCTTGCCTAGAAAAACAACTATGTTAACCTCAAACTGCCATTTCCTTATTAGGACATAAACAGAAGAGACAACAGAAAGAGTAATAATGTTTTCCCTCTCTGATGCATAGTGCAGCTGGAGGTGGACGTGTCATGAAGCTAACAGAGCTGAAGCTTGCAGTTCTCTTACTTTCCAGTGCCTTGTCATTCTTCACTTGGTCATATGTTTTGTTAAATTTATCAATTAGAATGTGTGCTGTGTTGCTTCAGTTGTGTCCAACTCTCTGCAACCCTATGCATTATAGCTCACCAGGCTCCTCTGTCCATGGGATTCTCCAGGAAAGAATACTGGCATGGGTTGCCATGCCCTGCTCCAGGGAATCTTCCAAACTCAGGGATTGAACCTGCATCTCTTATGTCTCCTACATTGGCAGCCAGGTTCTTTACCACTAGCATCACCTGGGAAGCTCCTTAAGAACAGAGGATTCAACTCAGTTCAACAGTTACTTACTCATCAACCAGAATTTCTTCCCCCAGGTATCTGAATATCTACCCACCTTGATCCATCATTTCATACTACTCTCTGTCTATTAATAAATGTCATTCCACGGAGAATCCACCTTAAACCCTGTATCTAAAGTAGTATCTTCCTACCCTGTCCAGTCACCCTCTTTTAGTTTTTGTCACAGCACCTATGACCATGGACACATTTCATATTTTTTGTTCAGTTCAGTCGCTCAGTCGTGTCTGACTTTTTGCGACCGCATGAATCACAGCACACCAGGCCTCCCTGTCCATCACCAACTCCCCGAGTTCACTCAGACTCATGTCCATTAAGTCAGAGATGCCATCCAGCCATCTCATCCTCGGTCGTCCCCTTCTCCTCCTGACCCCAATCCCTCCCAGCATCAGAGTCTTTTCCAATGAGTCAACTCTTCGCATGAGGTGGCCAAAGTACTGGAGTTTCAGCTTTAGCATCATTCCTTCCAAAGAAATCCCAAGGCTGATCTCCTTCAGAAGGGACTGGTTGGATCTCCGTGCAGTCCAAGGGACTCTCAAGAGTCTTCTCCAACACCACAGTTCAAAAGCATCAATTCTTCAGCACTCAGCTTTCTTCACAGTCCAACTCTCACATCCATACATGACCACAGGAAAAACCATAGCCTGGACTAGACGGACCTTAGTCAGCAAAGTAATGTCTCTGCTTTTCAATATGCTATCTAGGCTGGTCATAACTTTTCTTCCAAGGAGTAAGCGTCTTTTAATTTCATGGCTGCAAGGTATTCCCATCTCTTTCAGAATATTTTTTGTTGCCTGTTTATTATTTTTGCCCCACCCCTCCACCTATGAAAACTCCATGAGAAAAGTCATCATGCTCTCTTTTTCTGATGCCATATCAATGTCTAGAATAGTGGCTTTATACTGTAGACAGTCAGTTGAAATTGTGGTATGAATAAATATTTACAGAGCACTCACTCCATTCTGGGACTGTGCAAAGCCCTGGGAATTCAGCAGTGAATGAGACTGATAACTTATTACAGATGTTAATAAGTAATTGCCTGTGCAGTGAGCACTTCCAACACAGAGTCACAGGTGCTAATGGAGTGTATTACAAAAGCACTGGCGTAGCCTATGGGGTTAAGAAGACCTCTCTGAGGCAATGATATTTATTTTACATGATTTCAGATGCCTTTGTGTGGTCATTACATGCAAGGGAAAGAAGACAAGAATGTTTTACTCCTTTTGCAATTCACTATAAACAGAAATCTTCTTATTATTGGAAAATGCCACCACACCAAATGAAATGTGCTACTTCCATATATACTGATTTTTCATATGACAAAAAAATAGTCAGACAAGCTGTCAGATCAGTTAAGGCAACAAATAAAGGGTTAGAGGGTTGAACTTAAATCTATCCACTAACTCAGGGAGACCATAATTAATTACTTTATTCTTTCATCACATAAATATTTATTAAGCACCTACTTAATGTCAGACAGTGAAAAGCTAAAACTCAGAGTGTTGTCTCTGAGAATAAAGAGTATCCTAATTGGGCTCATCTCTTGCTCTCCTGCTATATTTCAGTTCACAGACAACTGCCAGCTAATCTTCACAAATGTCAGTCCTCAAAATATTCAGTAATTCCCTAGGCCCAAAAGCAATCCAAGCCTCATACCTGCCATTAAAAGTCTGCTATTCCTGGCCCTAAACTTATTTCTCAGTGCTTGTCAACTCTAGCCTATGGTGTGATTCTCTTTATTGCTCAGAATTACACAGGCAGGGACTTCCCTGATAGTTCGGCAGGTAAAGAATCCACCTGTAATGCAAGAGACACAGGAGACATGGGTTCGATTCCTAGGTTGGGAGGATTCCCTGGAGGAAGGGATGGCAACCTACTCCAGTATTCTTCCCTGGAGAATCCCATGGACAGAGGAGTCAGGTGGGCTATAGTCCAAGGAGCGTGGCAGGCTACAGCCCAAAGGGTCACAAAGAGTAACACGTGACTGAGTGACTAAGCACACACATACACCGACAGGAATATGCCTCATATTTGTTTGTAAACCCTCCGCCTCTGCTTCTTCCTGGCCTTTTCAGTTTTGTAGAAGTGTCTCCACCTGGGAGCTCATCCTTTCCTAATGCCTGAACTAAAAATGGATAATCACCTTTTACAATAGTGCTTTTGGAATTAGGCTGGGGATAAAATTCCTCCTTGTAAAATGAGAATCTATTGCAGGCTCCTAAAGTGCAATCTTCCTGGGCCCTTTGCCATGACGATCCAGTGGCAGAGCTTCATTTCAATTTTTATTTGAATTTCACCTCCTTATTAATACTAGAGTTCTGCTCTGAGTTCTGGCTTTCCTAGCCAGGGCTCTGATCCCCTGGCTGGCTCTTTTAAGCTTCCATCCAAAATAGGGGCGACCTCCTGGGCCCAGATTCTATTACTGCATATGTGCTGTGTCCAAAGGGTGGCTTGTGAGGTGGAAACCTAGAGGCTAGAGCTCAACTGGCAGAGTTGCCACCTAGAATGAGTAAACATAAGTCTTGCTAAGTAGGGTGGTAAGGATAGAGAGGGAAGCCATGAAGATGGTATTGAATGAAGCCAAAATTGCAAACACAATGGAGGCATCCAGGAGGTTCTTAGGTACCTGAAATTGAGCTAAGAGGTAAAGTCTCAGAGAAATAGAGCAAGAGGGAACAAGACTTTGCCATAAAGGGGCTGGTGTGCAAAGGAGACAAGAGCCTTGAAGATGAGAAGCATAATGGCTTCTCATCTTCAGAAATGACAATGAGCAAAGAAGAAAACGACAAGGACCAAATGAGAGCAATCACCGTAGCTGATCCTCTTACAACTGTGAGAAGCTGCTGAAGACCTCAGCAATGGCTATTTTATGGTCATTCAACATTTGAAGCAAACTGGAAAAGTGAAAAAACTCAATAAGTGGGTGCCTCGTGAGTTTACCAAAACATCATTTTGAATGTCATCTTCTCTTATTCCATGCAGCAAACCATTTCTTGATTGGATTCTGATGTGTGATGAAAAATGGATTCTATATGACAACTGGCAAGGTTGTCAAGGACCAGCTCAATGGTTGAACTCAGAGAAGCTCCAAAACACTTACCAAAGCCAAACTTGCACCAAAAATAGTCATGGCCACGGTCTGGTGATCTGCTGCCCATCTGATCCACTACAGCTTTCTGAATCCTGGGGAAACCATTACATCTGAGAAGTATGCTGAGCAAATTGATAAGATGCATCAAAAACTGTAACTACTGTAGCCAGCATTGGTCAACAGAAAGGGCCCAATTCTTCTCTACAACAACAACAATCAACCAATGCTTCAAAAGGTGAACAAATTGGGCTACTGAGTTTTGACTCATTGGCTATATTCACCTGACCTCTCACCAACCATCAATCACTTCTTCAAGAATCTTGACAACTTTTTGCAGCAAAAATGCTTCCACAACCAGTAGGAGGGAGAAAATGCTTTCCAAGACTTCATAGAATCCCAAGGCACAGATTTTTCCACTACAGGAATAAACAAACTTATTTCTTGTTGGAAAAAATACATTCATTGTAACGGTTCTTATTTTGATTAATAAAGATGTGTTCAGGTTTGGTTATACTGATTTAAAAATTCATGGTCCAAAACCACAATTATGTTTGTTCCAACCTAATATGTCCCTGTTAACCATGCCATCTCCTTTAGCCATTTGAGTTGAATGGAGGTTATTCCACTCAGAACTGGCTCTTATCATGGTATGCAATCAAAAGTAGGATGCACAAGAATAATTCAGCTAACCTATCTATTTTTTCCTTGAAACATCCGAACGATTTGCACAAATCACCTAAATTTGTATAGGATCTTATAATTCAATGCACTAAAACTTTGGGAGTCTTGTCCATGAGAAGCACTACAGAGCATCTTTCCCATTTGACATATAAACTTATAAATAAACCACAATTCCTCCTAAAGTACAAAAGGCCTATCTTTGGTCACCCCCATGAATTATGGGATATGTATTTTACTTTCACTGTTAGCTGTCACTTTGTGATTTCTAGAAGCTCTTCCATTCCTCTGGGTAGCAAGGTGATTCTAAAGCAAAGGGTAAAAAAGGCAAAAATGTAAAATAACTTGACATAAAGGGTAAAATCTCTCCTAGCAAAATGCCAAAGAATAGATTAGCAGCTTTTCTTCCTGGAAATTTTAAAACAAAATTATAAGCAATAGGCAATTTTTAGGTTGTCAAATATCTACAATCACTATGATTTCTGAATTTAATACAACGTAGCTATGATTATTATTGCTTTTCTGCCTGCAAACATTATATATTTTGCTTAAATATACATTTTACACATGAACATCCACTAAAAATGATGCAGCCCAATTTCAAAATTAAGGTTTTTTTTTAACTTCTAATATGTGGTTTCCATTCCATTCAACAAGGCCATTATAAGGCTATTAAAAGGATTTTTTTTCTCTATTACAAACGCTGAAATATTTAAACATCTGAAAGAAATACGCAAGTGTTTCTATGTAAAAAGAAACAGCGTTCTTTGGAAAACATGAATTATATAAACTATAATTAGAGCTTCAAATTGAAAGCATTTAAACTAAGAATACAAATTTCTATGTTAAAAAGATACTGAGACATTCAGAGGGAAAAAAGTAAATGCCGACTAACTAAATTAATTCTCCCACCTCCCAGGCTGTTCTATCTCCCTCTTGCCTTTTCCTCTGTGCCAGCATTGATGATACATGGACATTAGTTCTACTACAGTGAATTCAGGTGAATTTTTCTCCTCTTACTGTGTGAGTAAAGATACTTGTGAGTATAAATTTTTATTAATAATCTTCAACTAAACACGGTCTGTTGAAGAAGCTGATATAGGTAAAAATACAAATTGAATCCTATATTTTTAAATTAAACTGGAAATAACTTGTTAATTTTTTCAAAAATAAAATTAGTTGTGTGCAGTTTTTAGGAACATGCAGTAGAGATCTAGAAATTAACTGAATACCAGATGAAGGAACCACAAGGTAAAATATGGGGAAAATGTACAGGAATCAGTAAGTGTTGAACTGAATGAGAATAAGATTTTTTAAAAGTTGCTTAAAAGAAGTTGTTTTAGTAAGCTGCTTTATGAAATTTAAAAAGATGACCCCAAATCACACACATTAAATTTTTAAATGTCATTATTTTTGTAATCAGAGTAGCTCTTTTTCCATTAAAATTCTAAGTTCATAATGGAGAGGACTCATGTCTTTCTTTACACCTTCTTCAGCATCCACTCTAGCACATAACTGATTAGAAATGCCATCTCTCGGATACTACTTGCCAAAGGGAAATGGTTGGGTTCTTCCATTTCTAAATCATTTTGTCGTGTTTCCAATGAGCATAAAACTGGGTGTTGTAAGATACCAGGAACAGAGTAGTGGGAAGAGAATAGATTTATACCCATGTTAATACAATGTGGCTTGTTCTAAAGACATAAAATTTTAGAAAAACTCACTAAACCAAACAATTTCTTGCAAATATTACCTTTATTAAAGTAAAACATATATACCTTCAGTTCAGTTCAGTTCAGTTCAGTAGCTCAGTCGGGTCTGACTCTTTGCGACCCCATGAATCACAGCACGCCAGGCCTCCCTGTCCATCACCATCCCTCGGAGTTCACTCAGACTCACGTCCATCCAGTCCGTGATGCCATCCAGCCATCTCATCCTCGGTCGTCCCCTTCTCCTCCTGCCCCCAATCCCTCCCAGCATCAGAGTCTTTTCCAGTGAGTCAACTCTTCGCATGAGGTGGCCAAAGTACTGGAGTTTCAGCTTTAGCATCATTCCTTCCAAAGAAATCCCAGGGTTGATCTCCTTTAGAATGGACTGGTTGGATCTCCTTGCAGTCCAAGGGACTCTCAAGAGTCTTCTCCAACACCACATTTCAAAAGCATCAATTCTTCGGCACTCAGCCTTCTTCACAGTCCAACTCTCACATCCATACATGACCACAGGAAAAACCATAGCCTTGACTAGACGGACCTTAGTCGGCAAAGTAATGTCTCTGCTTTTGAATATACTATCTAGGTTGGTCATAACTTTTCTTTCAAGGAGTAAGCATCTTCTAATTTCATGGCTGCAGTCACCATCTGCAGTGATTTTGCACCAAAAATAAAGTCTGACACTGTTTCCACTGTTTCCCCATCTATTTCCCATTAAGTGGTGAGACCGGATGCCATGATCTTCATGTTCTGAATGTTGAGCTTTAAGCCAACTTTTTCGCTTTCCTCTTTCACTTTCATCAAGAGGCTTTTTAGTTCCTCTTCACTTTAAATATCCAGATGATTTGTAATGCTAATATTTGTTTATGGTGTACTCTTTCTTCAGCACTGCAAAAGAGATTTACAAGATTTTTCTGTGAAGTGTTACTATCTCAAACCAATCAAATTTAAATAACATCAGCAAAAATCAATTTTCCAGGCTTAACAAATGTCCAAAATGTTTACCGTCACTGAATTCATATTCACTATTTGGAAGCGTTAGCAAAGGAATACATTTCTTAGAGCATTGCACCAAAATATAACAAGGTTGTAAGATGACAGTTTTATGAAATTTCAGTTACTTGTTAAGATTTATTAAAAGTTCACATACAGAAAAAAAGATTATAATGATTAAAGAAAAATCTTAATCCATTTGTGTTAATAATTAGTTTTAGACACCATTTCAGTAATTTGGTGAGGTGTACCATTTTAATAAAAAAATAATTTGAAAGTCTACATTCAAAGATAATGGAGAATATTTCTATATTAAATGTAATTTGTTTCAGGATAGAGAGGGGACAATACGTGGAGAGACATCTCTTGCTTCATTTCATCATCGACTGATCTTTGACATTCTTTTTTTTTTTTTTCACTTAAATCTCTCTGGGCTAAAAGACAATCTAAACTCTTTTCCCACTTTCCCTCTATGGTGTGCAGAAACTCATAGCCTTGATGGTACATTATTGAATTTACTTTCCCTTTCACCTAGTCACTGTGTCTATTTTGTGAACATCCAGAGAATAGCTACACCCTTGTGTACATGATTTGGTTAGCTGACTCACACAGCTATCCTCCTAACCTACTGAGGTTAGCTTTCAAGATACCTTTTTTTTTTTCTTTTTAATGCCTATGTTCTTGAGGCAATGACTTTTTAAATTTATTTTCTAACCTTTCTTCCAAGTCTTTATCTTCTCATATCAAAGAAAAGGGATGAGACTGTCTTATTTTTTCACTACAGGCTTTTTCAAGATACCCAGAAATGAATGATTCTTTAATCGATTAATCGGGCTCAGATACATAGTGCCAAAAGCAAATAAAATAATTGTACCTAAATTTATATAGTGTTTGAGAGTTTGTGAAGCATCTTCACAAACTTTATTTTATGTGATCATCACAAAAAAACTTTGAGGTAGGCAGGTCAAATATGACCATTTTATGAGTAGAGTAAAATCACTATGTTAGCACAGCACATTAAATAGCAGAATTGAAGCTAGAAGCTAGTTCTCAAATCCCTGTCTCCAGTCCTCTCCTTCCCTAACACACAAACTCCTTTGATATGTAGAGAACTGTGTAAATATCTCTCATCTCACTTTTATATGTTTATATATTCTAGTACCAAGATAGAAGGCTTCTCAGTGTTACTCAAATTGGTAAAGATTTTATGTCTTCTGAAGCTAAGTGATATATAAGGAATGAAAACTAATTTATCTTTTCCCCAATATAATTAATGTTTCAAAAAGCAAAACTAGTAAGAATATTTATTTTCACACTATAAATATTTAGTGTAAGGCCTTGTTCTCAAAGTTCTAGTTTTGCATTTACTTTCAATACAATAAGTCAATGTTATAAAAGCTTCACATCACTGAGGAAATAGATTCAGTGAGTAATTTCACTGAAAGACGATTTCCACACAACTTCTTAGTTTTTGATGCTTTAAATAAATATTATACATAAGCATATTATATATCTTGTATATGTTACTCATCTCTGATGTCAGGTACGTTGGGTATTAATAATACAGTAAAAATGATACTTGAATAAATACTATTGGAAAATTGAAGGCTGAGGACAAATGGACAATCACCACTGGAACACTGTACAGCTTTTTCAAATAAGGAGCAGTCAGAACGATACGTAATGCAGTGGTACACAAGCTAACAACAAACCAATGCAGATCATTTCAACGAGCGCTGGACAAGACTCAGAAAAATCCATCTGGTGAATCCAGTAGTTTCCAGTCATCCTTTAAGTCTAGGCAGGTGTTAGTCAAAGTCAGTGATTCATATTTAAATCTGAGACACAGAAACAACCAACCACCAAACAAAACAACAAAGTGCAATTTGGCTCTCCTTCTAACTCAATGAAAGTTTATCAGGCCAAAAGGATAGAGCAGCAAACAATTATCCAGTGAATTGATCTTCATCAAGAGAATCAATCTAGATAATTGAGGCTTTGTGATCCACTTCCACTTGAATTGTCCTGAGCTCATTCAATATAATATGTAATTATGCAACTCACTGCTTTAATTCTTAGTCATGAATTCATTGCTAAATGTGCATTAGGAGTGTGGGATTATATTAATATAAGATGATTATAGAGATCCTGAAAGTTAACTTCTTTTGTGATCTTTTTTCCTTCTGAGTTTATGGTTTCACGCTGTGTCTTATCTGTCTCTATATTAAGGAAGAAACTCAAGTGTTAACCAAGGACTTAAAATTGAATTAAACCAGTCTTCTCCCTACCAAATATATCCAGATTGATTTTAAATTGCTTTGATGCATCCAATTAGCCATATTTTAAATATAGAAATGAAAAGATATTTTAGCCCAATAGACATTACAGACCCCTCAGAAACTGAGTTCAGAAATGATTTACTGACCTTGTATATATCTGGTCTTTATCACATTTTCTTGGTATGTTCTTAAAAATTATCCCCAAAATAGCTTAGTATTTTTCCTCAGGAAAAGAAGAAGCAGAGCAAAGGAGGAATAAAAGTCTACTCTATTCATTTTGGGTGAGTCATAAGTCAGAATCCCACTACAAAGACTACTTTATTCTATTTCTCACGGGATAGAGTGTCCAGAAAATGTCCCAATGAGAATCTGTCTTTGTAGGTTTCATGACAATGCTGTAAATTTTATTATTTCTTCAGGCTTTCTCCTATACACAAGTATTAAATACCTCAAAATTTGGACTTTAATCATTTAATTAGTAAGGTCAGAAAATATAAGTTTTTATTATTATTGAAGTAGATTCTTCAAGGCTGTGATAAATTTTTTGGAGCAGAATTTTAATTAATTTAATTGAATCAATTACTTGTTTACAATTAACGTTTTTGTTCTGGTTCAATAAACATTGAGTACATGACATGTATTAGGCTCAGTGAAAGGTATTCTAGATGTGAAAATGAGTAAGATTTGCCCTGTATCCTCAAGGAACAAGAACACAAGGCAACACAGACACACGCCTTTTCAATACAATACAATAGTGGTTTGTTTGTAAAAAGATGCAAGTGGCAGACACACAGTGGGTGATAACCCAATCTGAAGTGGGCATAGGGAGAGGCCACAAAGTTTAGGAAGCACCCTGAGCATAGATAAAGCCTGAGATTTGTCTTGAAGAAGTCAATATTCTTCAACAAACATATAACTAGGCATTTTTCACCTGCATTCATCTGAGAGTGAGTGAGTAAATTTTGCACCCCATCCACCTGGCTTTAGAGGCTCAAAAAGAAGAAAACACTTTACATCACCACCTCAGGTATTCTTAAAATAGAGTTCATAGGAATTACAGAAATTGGCTAATTCTGGACTGCACATTTCTAAATAATTGTTTTATATGTGATATGGTAATCACATTCAGAAGACAGAGAAACGTAATGCTGCACTTAATTTTGCTCCATTTATGGCCTTAAATAAATATACATGCCAGGGGTTCTCTTTCCAGTTAGGGCTGCAGAAACCCAATCATCATCTGAATGTTAACAAGGGGACTTGAATATATTGGTTGCTGTTCTTACAAACGAAATTCCTAAAAATCTCAAAATGGGTAATTCCTACAGAGATCATATAATTTACCACGTAAACCAGAACACTCTTTAGGATGAAAGTCAGCACTATTCATAATTTGGCTGCACCAGCGGGCATAAGCCAAGACTGTCACAGGCAAGCAGGAGACACAACGATCCTGACTATTCCCGTAATTCTCACAAATGTGAGAATTATGAGAAATACCGCAGCATCTTTAACAACGAAGGAAGTCTCCTTCTCAAATCACCACTCTAGGAGACCTAGGACCAAGCAGAGACGTCCTTCCGCCTTGGCCTCAAACAGCATGGATGCTCTGTAGTGTCTGACCACACACTATTTTCCCAGATAAGGGGGCCATGACCGCAGGCTTAGATGTATTTTACTTGTCCATCCTCAACCACTTATGCGAATCACAAAAGGTAGTCGGGGGAGTTAACCTCACATGAACAGATATATCTAAGTAGGTCATGGAAGACCATGCTGTGGAGGGCAACTTTCACTCAGCCTATTGGAAAATACTGACTCTGAGCTACTCACTGCCTCACAAAACTTTTTCTTTCATTTGTCACTCTGACCCATCTCAGGTGGGTCATTTTTTTTTTTTTTTTTAAAGAGGTCCAAGTTTAAAGGAAAGTCCTGTTGCTTATATAAGAAAGAAAACAAAGGGTAGGGGGAAGAAAAACAAACCCTGAACTAAAAATGGATTATTTGAAGTATCTCTTCCTTCTCTTCATTCTGTATCTTGAGATATTTAAAGGGCAAAGTGGGGTCAAAGATGAGTACAGCGCAAAGAAAAGAAGCAATTTATATGGTACTCTGAGACTACTTCTTGCTACTTCTCTCTCTCTCTTTTTTTTTTTTTTGCCTATTGACTACCTCTTTGATATCTGTCTTCAGTCTTCAGCCAATCACTCTCTTTGGATAACAAGGCAGTAACTCTGTCTGATATAGAGTGCTCTAATATTGACTATGAGGCATTTTCTTCCTTTATTTCCAGAGGAACATGGAAGTAATATACCCAAAGGTCCTCATAAGTCATCAGGATTTTTCTACTGCCTCCCAAAGGTCTCACTGTGCTGGTTTTACCCTGTGGTTGAAGCATTGCCTGCAGGATCCCAAATTTCACTATAGTTACTCAGTATTAATTCGGAACCTCAGATTTTCCACATACTGGGAAAATAAAAATGAATTAGGCCTACTTTATGGCATCAAAGAAACTTAATACAATCACTTCAGGGAATAAAATATCAAGATCAGGGGTTTCTGTTTCTGGACTTTCGCTGCTACCAAGCAGGAAAATCCCATCACATAATGCCTTAGATGGATATGAAGGTAGGAATCCAGTAGTTCTCAGCATTGCCCTAGGGAGACAATCCAACAAAGGCCAGACTCTGAAAGCACACTCGCCAATTGCTGTGCCAAATTTCACCAGCTACCGTAACATCACTCTGTGAAAATCATCTGTGCTTACATGTTTTTACCCAACGTGTCTCACATCTACAAGTTCTATGCTATTTATTACAATAATGTATCATTAGCTGATTGTTTTGCAAGTCCGCTAGTAAAATAAAAAATGCCTTCTGCTCAAAATCTGTTAACATAAGTAACCATGGGAAGTCGAGCTTACAAATTCAGTTTTCCTTAGCTTATAATTTTCTTTTCTTTTCCTTTAGCTTATATATTTTTCAAATAAGCGGTATGTTCACATGGTTCAAAAGTGAAAATATGTATGGCAAAACCAATACAATATTGTAAAGTAATTAGCCTCCAATTAAAATAAATAAACTTAATTTTTTTAAGTGAAAATAATATAAATGTGTGCACAATAAAAAGATCCTCATACATTTTCCTTTCACCCAATCCCCATCCCTTCAATTAAACACAGTAGCCACTTTCACTAGTTTTGTTTCTATCCTTCCAGCATTACTTTATGCTCATACCTGTAGTTCAAACACATATTCTTAATGACCCATTCTTTTTTAACTAAAAGGTAGCATATATACAACCTCTCCTGCTTTAGGAGTTTACTGATTAGCTCTGTCATTTTTTTCAAATTCATTCATCCCTGATTTTCATCTTTCTCTATTCTTTTAATTTTTATTAGATTATTTTGCAATCCTCTTTCACACTTTTTGAGCTGAAGGCTATGACAGAAACTATGAAATGTTCACCAATTTCTTCCCCCTCTTATCCTGAGAACCTAACTCAACTCAACACTTCCTAGCTTCTCATCAAGGATGTACCCAAAGGAGTGATTTCAAAGCCAATGGAATGTGAAGGAAAGGGTTGTGATGTTTCTCCCAGCTCAGGCTTTTCAGAAGAATTTGCATCTCCTCTGCATTCCTTCCCTGGCTGGTGACAAATGATGATGAAGCCCTAGGAGATGACAGAACCGGAAGAGCAAAGGAGCCAGGACGCCTGAATTACTGCACTGTGGAAAGTCTTTGATGATCAGTAACATCTAACTTAGTGCATTAGTGTACTCTGTTTCAGTACAAAATAAATTTTGTTACCTGATTCATTTTATGTATTACATTACAGTACATTTACCTCTTCTGATATTTAGATAGAATAGTATTTTTGATGAATTGGTTATCATTATAATTAATTTATAATTTGTACATACCCATAGTGCTCTATATTTTGTCATATCTATTTGCTCTCTGTTATAAGCAGTGATAAAATTAACATTTTTCTTCTTCCTTCTATCACAGAATACTTTTGAATAGTGTCTTATATTTTCTTTTGGCTGTAACACAGGCTTTATTCTTCTCTTACCATGTTTTACTGAATGGAAGAATCTCACCATTAGGTAGGAAGTTCAGTTCAGTTCAGTCGCTCAGTCGTGTCCGACTCTTTGCGACCTCATGAACCACAGCATGCCAGGCCTCCCTGTCCATCACCAACTCCCGGAGTTCACCCAACCCATGTCCATTGAGTTGGTGGTACCATCCAACCATCTCATTCTCTGTCGACCCCTTCTTTGGCATCAGATGGCCAAAGTATTGGAGTTTCAGCTTCAACATCAGCTCTTCCAATGAACACCCAGGACTGATCTCCTTTATGATGGACTGGTTGAATCTCCTTGCAGTCCAGGGGACTCTCAAGAGTCTTCTTCAACACCACAGTTCAAAAGCATCAATTCTTCAGCACTCAGCTTTCTTTATGGTCCAACTCTCACATCCATACATGACCCCTGGAAAAACCATAGCCTTGACTAGACAGACCTTTGTCGGCAAAGTGATGTCTCTGCTTTTTAATATGCTGTCTAGGTCGGTCATAACTTTCCTTCCAAGGAGTAAGCGTCTTTTAATTTCATGCCTGCAATCACCATCTGCAGTGATTTTGGAGCCCCAAAAAATAAAGTCTCTGTTTCCACTGTTTCCCCATCTATTTCCCATAAAGTGATGGGACCAGATGCCATGATCTTAGTTTTCTGAAATTACGCATGAGCAACTGAGGGGTGGCCTAGCCATAAAGGATGTAAACTGATCTCTCAACCCCATCCTAGACACACCTAGGAGAACTGGCAGATAAGCTACAAAAATAACCAGAGACGTTTCCAACTCCTGCACTGCACCCTAGACACATAGTGGATACAAACTAACCATATGGGCTTCCTCATGTAACCTTAGGCAGCTAGGAGCCCATTAAGGGTTCATGAACATTCTTATGGATACAAACTAACCACATGGGCTTCCTCAGGTAACCTTAGGCAGCTAGGAGCCCATTAAGGGTTCGTGAACATTCTCACATATACACATCTGATTATAACAGACGGAATTATGGGAACACATACACAACAAAGCCAGCTGTCACACAACTTGCAATTGTCAATCGGCCTGTGTGTATGCCCCTGCATCCCCTTTCTAGATTAGTGGTGTGTATAAGCCCAGTTTTGCACAGGACACAACCAAAAGGAAGAGACAGGAAGTATAAAAAAGAGGAAGCCAAGAGAGGTCATTATGGTGCAGCCTTTGGGGTCAGACTGCTCTCATCTGGGAGTGTCTGTCTAGTAAAAACATCTGTCAGCTTGAGCTGAACTGAGCTGTAACTTGTCTGTTGCTTTAAACCCTTTAGTCCATCATTCCAAATTTTTGTTGCGAAGAGACAAGAACTGAGGAAGATAAACCAACCTGACAGGACTTTTTCACGTATCATTGTTGTTTAGTCCCTAAGTTGTGTCCAACTCTTTGTGACCCCATGGACTGCAGGACACTCGGCTTCCCTGTCCCTCCCTTTCTCCCAAAGTTTGCCCGAGTTCATGTCCATTGAATCAGTGATACCATCCAGCCATCTTATCCTATGCCGCCCTCTTCTCCTTTTGCTTTTCATCTTTCCCAACATCAGGGTCACTTTCACTTGCAAATCTTTTCACATATTAATATCTCTAAAACTGAAATTTGTCTTACAATCAAAGATAAGTTACAATTGTAATTAGAGGTGGGTTTTTATCTTACAAGTTGCAGAGATCAAAATAGAGTCTTTCAGATCAAGAGTGACTTAAGTATGCTTTGAACTCTGAGATTTCTGACATTCAAATGTTTGGGGATTATAAGATGGCAATTATAGTTCAACCTAATACATTTTCCAATTTTAAATAAACACTTGAGACTCGGAAGCCATTAACAAACACACTTATTCCCACCTTCGTCCATCCTTCCTTTTCCAATGATTATCAGTGAAATCATTCTTTCTGTTAAAACAAATGAGATTTACATTTTATACCGTGATTCTGGCCTATCGGTAAAGAACCCACCTACCCATTCAGAAAACCTAAGAGACACAGTTTTGATACCTGTGTCTGGGAGATCCCCAGAAGGAGGGCATGACAACCCACTCAAGTATTCTTGCCTAGAGAATCCCGTGGACAGAGGAGCCTGGTGGGCTATGGTCCATGGGATTGCAAAGAGTCAGATGTGACTGAGTGACTAACTCTTTCACTTTCTTTCACTATGATTCTAATTCCCACATTTGCTTTGATCTTTGTTGTAAAATTAGATGTACTGAGCGCCGATTTCCAGTCTTTTCACTGAAGTTTCTCCAGGTGACTCTTGGTTGACTGACCAGACTGTAGGTTTGCAGCTGTTCTTCCTCTATTGCCACAAACGCAGGCACACTGCTTCCTGAAATCACTGCCCTCTCTGTAGAGGAGCACCTCATCCCCCTAGGGACAAGCTGAGTCCAGAAAGGCTTCTGCCTCTAGCCTTGCTTAGCTTAAGTCCAAGAACAATGTGAAAACAAAGAATAAAGCATTTGCCATGTCAGGAAGTATTTATTTGCTGCCATTTTCTACAGGCTTCTTTTCCTGGATGCTCTAGTTTTGTTTTGTACTTCTTCCCATTAACTCTCCCTTTAACTAGTCTTCTTGACTTTGAGTCTTCTTCATGGTTTCACCAGATCTCAGATGTTCAGGGCAGTTCCTAGATATATTTTGGAGTATGTGCATTATTTTTTTCTCCCAGGTTAATTGTACATCATTTTTGCAGGCTTTTGGTCTTCTGTTTTCCATTCTTGTCATTGCTTTTTTTCTGATTTGCAGGGGAAGGATGGGAATGCTGACTTCTACAGTCATGGGTCACATTAGTAGTCAACTTAATTTCAAAGCATTTCTCCATCTATAGGTGTGATGAACCAAATGCAGAAGAAAGGTTTATGATTTAGAAGTAAACTGAATTTGCTTATTCATAATTATTGTATTTTAGAAAAGTAATTCACTTCTCAGTTCAGTTCAGTTGCTCAGAGGTGTCCAAGTCTTTGCAATCCCATGGACTGCAGCATCCCAGGCTCCCTTGTCCATCACCAACTCCTGGAGCTTGCTGAAACTCATGTCCATCCAGTCGGTGATGCCATCCAACCATCTCATCCTCTGTCATCCTCTTCTCCTCCTGCTTTCAACCTTTCACAGCATCAGAATCTTTTCCAATGAGTCAGTTCTTTCCATCAAATGGCCAAAATATTGAAGCTTCAGCATCAGTCCTTCCCATATACTCAGGACTGATTTCCTTTAGGATTGATTGGTTTAATGTCCTTGCACTCCAAGGGACTCTCAAGAGTCTTCTCCAACACCACTGTTCAAAAGCATCAATTCTTTGGCACTCAGCTTTCTTTATAGTCCAACTCTCATAGCCACACACGACTACTGGGAAAACCATAGCTTTGACTAGAAGGACATTTGTTGGCAAAGTAATGTCTCTGCTTTTTAATATGCTGTCTAGGTTGGTCATAACTTTTCTTCCAAGGAGCAACTGTCTTTTAATTTCATGGCTACAGTCACCATCTTCAGAGATTTTGGAGCCCAAGAAAATAATGTATATATATACTGTTTCCATTGTTTCACCATCAATTTGCCATGAAGTGATGAGACCAGATGCCATGATCTTAGTTTTCTGAATGTTGAGTTTAAACCAGGGTTTTCACTCTCCTCTTTCACTTTCATCAAAAGGATCTACAGTTCCTCTTAACTTTTTGCCATAAGGGTAGTGTCATCTGCATATATGAGGTTTTTGATATTTCTGTCTGCAACCTTGATTCCAGCTTCTGCTTCATCTAGCTTGGCATTTCACATGATGTACTCAGCATGTAAGTTAAATAAGCAAAATGACAATACACATACTTGACATACTGCTTTCCAACTTGGAACCAGTCTGTTGTTCTGTGTCTGGTTCTAACTGTTGCTTCTTGACCTGAATACAGATTTCTCAGGAGGCAGGTAAGGTAGTCTGGTATTCCCATCTCTTTAAGAACTTTCCACAGTTTGTTGTGATCCACACAGTCAAAAGCTTTGGCATAGTCAATAAACCATATGTTTTTCAGGAATTTTCTTGCTTTTTCTAAGATCCAAAGGATGTTGGCAATTTGATCTCTTGTTCCTCTGCCTTTTCTAAATCCACCTTGAACATCTGGAAGTTCTCTGTTCACATACTGTTGAAACTTTGCTTGGAGAATTTTGAGCATTACTTTGCTAGCATGTGAGATAAGTGCAATTTGGAGTAGCTTGAACAGTCTGCCATTGCCTTTCTGTGGGACTGGAATGAAGACTGACCTTTTCCAGTCCTGTGGCCACTGCTGAGTTTTCCAAATTAGCTGGCATATTGAGTGCAGCACTTTCACAGCATCATCTTTTAGGATTTGAAATAGCTCAGCTGGAATTCCATCACCTCCACTAGCTTTATTCAGAGTGATGCTTCCTAAGGCCCATTTGACTTCACACTCCAGGATGTCTGGCTCTAGGTGAGTGATCACACCATCATGGTTATCTGAGTCATTAAGATCTTTTTTGTACAGTTCTTCTGTGTATTCTTGTTACTTTTTCTTAATATCTTCTACTTCTGCTAGGTCCATACTATTTCTTTCTTTTATTGTGCCCATCTTTTCTAGTACTTCCATGATATTGATTTCCTCTATTTCTTTGCATTGATCACTGAGAAAGGCTTTTTTTATATCTCCTTGCTATTCTTTAGAACTCTGCATTCAGTTTGGTATATCTTTCCTTTTCTTTTTTGCTTTTCACTTCTCTTCTTTTCTCAGTTATTTGTAAGGCCTCCTCAGACAATCATTTTGCCTTTTTGCATTTCTTTTTTGGGGGGTATGGTCTTGATCACTACCTCCTGTACAGTGTCATGAACCTCCATCCATAGTTCTTCAGGCACTCTATCAGATCTAATTCCTTGAATCTATTTCTCACTTCCACTGTGTAATTGTAAGGCATTTGATTTAGTTCATACCTGAGTGGTCTAGTGGTTTTCCCTACTTTCTTCAATTTAAGTTTGAATTTGGCCATAAGGAGTTCATGGTCTATGCCACAGTCAGCTCCATCTTGTTTTTGCTGACTGTATAGAAATTCTCCATCTTTGGCTGCAAAGAATATAATCAATCTGATTTTGGTATTGACCATCTGGTGATGTCCATGTGTGGAGTCTTCTCTTGTGTTGTTGGAAGAGGGTGTTTGCTATGACCAGTGCATTCTCTTGGGTAAACTCTCTTAGCCTTTGTCCTGCTTCATTTTGTGCTCCAAGACCAAACTTGCCTATTACTTGAGGTATCTCTTGACTTCCTACTTTTGCATTCCAGTCCCCTATAATGAAAAGGACATCTTTTTTTGGTGTTAGTTCCAGAAGGTCTTGTTGGTCTTCATAGAACCATTCAGCTTCAGCTTCTTCGGTATTTGTGGTTGGGATATAGACTTGGATTACTGTGATATTAATGGTTTGCCTTCAAAGTGAATAATTTAAAATCTTCACATGTTAAAAGACAATTCTGTATGGATATGTATGTATATAACAATACAACATTTGTAATAAAACTGTTGATTATATTCCTTAGAGTTATTTAGTGCTTTAGTAAGCAAACCCACGGAGAAGGCAATGGCATCCCACTCCAGTACTCTTGCCTGGAAACTCCCATGGACGGAGGAGCCTGGTAGGCTGCAGTCCATGGGGTCGCTGAGTCAGACACGACTGAGCAACTTCACTTTCACTTTTCACTTTCATGCATTGGAGAAGGAAATGGCAACCCACTCCAGTGTTCTTGCCTGGAGAATCCCAGGGATGGCGGAACCCAATGGGCTGCCATCTGTGGGGTCGCACAGAGTCGGACACAACTGAAGCGATTTAGCAGCAGCAGCAGCAAGCAAATCCAAGATACTGTTACTTTAAAGAAAAACAAATAGTATTTTTAAAAGGCACATGTATTTTCTCAAATGTTTAATATGTCTCTATATTGAAATGCCATCTTAGCTTGTTTACCAATTTCTGCCTTTAATCCATCATTTAACATCTGAAACAATACATTTGCAGTTGATATAAGGAATGTTGTTTTTTAAATTGCTAATGTCCAACTTGAGATATTCTGAGAAAGAATATTACCTCTTTTGTATTAAATATGGATCAATATCATTAGGGATGGCGGAACCCAATGGGCTGCCATCTGTGGGGTCGCACAGAGTCGGACACAACTGAAGCGATTTAGCAGCAGCAGCAGCAAGCAAATCCAAGATACTGTTACTTTAAAGAAAACAAATAGTATTTTAAAAAGGCACATGTATTTTCTCAAATGTTTAATATGTCTCTATATTGAAATGCCATCTTAGCTTTTTTACCAATTTCTGCCTTTAATCCATCATTTAACATCTGAAACAATACATTTGCAGTTGATATAAGGAATGTTGTTTTTTAAATTGCTAATGTCCAACTTGAGATATTCTGAGAAAGAATATTACCTCTTTTGTATTAAATATGGATCAATATCATTGAAGGTTAAGAATATATCAGTCAGTGTAGAAATAAAAGTCCTTAAAACCCCCCACAGCATTAGTCTTTCCATCATTTAATATATTCTTGGGAAATGAGCCATGAACAGTAAAATCAAGATAAAACACAACAAATTTTCGAGATCCTGATTGCAAAAATTAGTTTCATACAATTCTATATTTATAGGATGATTTTGCCCAGTAGAATGTAGAAATATTGGCTCATTCTTCAAATCAACAGTTTAAGCTATTAAAATGTTCCTTGTTGTTGTTTTCATAATTTACTGCCATTACCTAAATATGTGCTATTTATATTGGCAATACAGTGTAGAGTCTAAGAGAAATTTCCAACACTCTTGAAAACAAATTAAATATACTCATGTGGGGGCATTTCTTCTCAGAAACTAATTTTTGCTGCTTTTGGCAGAATAGTGTAGCTACTTGGCCAAAGAAGAGTTATTTCAAGACAGCATACAACTTCAGAAGGAGCACATTAAGATGAGTGAGGAAAGGAGGCCCACCTGAGCAGCAAGGAGACTTTGTAAAAATAATTCACAGATGATAAAAGTCACATCCAGACCGACTGCAGATCCTGTCACTGCTTCTAGCTCAGAAGTGACAAAGAGGCGGTTTGCATGGTAACGATTCCACATTCCAGAGCTCTGACAGACGCTATTAATTGATGACAGCAGTCCCTCTGTCTTCGGATGCAGCCTCAGCATCTTTATCAACATGGCCACCACATGGTTTTACAAGTAACCACCTCCAGCAATTAGATGACCTCACTTGGAACCTACTCCCCAATCCCATGTGATGCAGCACTAGTCACAGTTTTCTTAAACTAACCTAGTCACAAACTGCTATTTTCTGTAAGACGTACTTTAGAGCTGCATAAGACTTACTTAGGTCTAAGAGCTCTAAAATGGATAATGAGCCTTTGGATACACTAGTCTATCATCTTTAAAGTCTGAGCTGATTTCAGGCTATCAAACCACTGTCATGTATAAGACAAACAGTCGGTCACTGCTGCTTAGAGTTTTGCCAAGAGTTTACATAGGGTCTGGGACCTTAAAAAGGAGTAGGTATAAAAGGAAGTACCTCCATTTAAATCACATCTATCAATTACATCCCTCAAATTGTTGTCTTTGAATAATCACAGCCTGGGGCTATCCTGTTGGAATAGCTCTGTGACCAGCAGAGACTGGACATTCCAAGACTTAAGTGTATTGTAAAGTCAGAAACAGTGGAAAGCATGAAATGGAAGAACCCTGTGTTAGGAAGTGGAAAGAAACTTGCTCAGCATGTTTGGGTACAAACCCTAATGCTACTATGTGTGAATTTTAATAATTTTAAATTCTTCTCACTTTAGGTCTCCTCAGTTTTAAATGGGTAACAAAATCTTCCTTGCAGCCTTAATATGAGTATTAACTGAAATAACACATGTCAAAATATCTGTGAAAAGCAAGTCCTTAACACATCTTCAGTTCAGTTCAGTCACTCAATCGTTTCCGAGTCTTTGCAACCCCATGGACTGCAGCATGCAAGGCTTCCCTGCACATCACTAACTCCTGGACCTTGCTCAAGCTCATATCCGTGGAGTTGGTGATGCTATCCAACCATCTCACCCTCTGTCATACCTTCCTCCTCCTGCTTTCAATCTTTCCCAGCAAAAGGATCTTTTTCCAATGAGTCAGTCCTTGGCATCAGGTGGCAAAAATATTGGAGTTTCAGCTTCAGCATCAGTCCTTCCACTGAATATTCAGGACTGATTTCCTTTAGGATTGGCGTGTTTGATCTCCTTGCACTCCAAGGGACTCTCAAGAGTCTTCTCCAACACCACAGTTCAAAGGATCAATTCTTCAGTGCTTGGTTGTCTTTACGGTCCAACTCTCACATCCATACATAACTACTGGAAAAACCATAGCTTTGACTAGAAGGACATTTGTCGACAATGTAATGTCTCTGCTTTTTAATATGCTGCCTAGGTTGGTCATCAGTTTTCTTCCAAGGAGCAAGCGTCTTTTAATTTCATGGCTGTAGTCACCATCTGCAGTGCTTTTGGAGCCCAAGAAAAGAGCTGGTCACTATTTATTTATATTTCTGCCTGCAACCTTGATTCCAGATTGTGATTAATCAAGTCCAGCATATCACATGATGTACT
Organism: Cephalophus harveyi; assembly: GCA_006410635.1. NCBI lineage: Eukaryota > Metazoa > Chordata > Mammalia > Artiodactyla > Bovidae > Cephalophus > Cephalophus harveyi. Next base: position 176,595 of record SJYT01050236.1, on the reverse strand, counting down.
CTGCATATAAGTTAAATAAGCAGGGTGATAATATACAGCCTTAATGTACTCCTTTCCCAATTTGGAACCAGTACACTGTTCCATGTCCTGTTCTAACTGTTGCTTCTTACCTGCATACAGATATCTCAGGAGGCAGGTAAAGTGGTCTGGTATTCACGTCTCTTGAGGAATTTTCCAGTTTGTTGTGATCCACACAGTCAAAGACTTTGGCATAGTCAATAAAGCAGAAGTAGGTGTTTTTCTGGAACTCTCTTGCTTTTTCTATGATCCAAATGATGTTGGCAATTTGATCTATGGTTTCTCTATCTTTTCTAAATCCAGCTTGAACATTGAGAAGTTCTCAGTTCACACACTGTTGAACTTTGCTTAGAGAATTCTGAGCATTACTTTGCTAGCATGTGACATGAGTGCAATTGTGTGGTAGTCTGAACATTCTTTGGCATTACCTTTCTTTGGGACTGGAATGAAGACTGACCTTTTCCAGTCCTATGGCAACCACTGAGTTTTCCAAATTAGCTGGCATAGTGAGTGTAGCCGGAGAAGGCAATGGCACCCCACTCCAGTACTCTTGCCTGGAAAATCCCATGGACGGAGGAGCCTGGTGGGCTGCAGTCCATGGGGTCGCTGAGTCGGACACGACTGAGCGACTTCACTTTCACTTCTCACTTTCACGCATTGGAGAAGGAAATGGCAACCCACTCCAGTGTTCTTGCCTGGAGAATCCCAGGGACGGGGGAGCCTGGTGGGCTACCGTCTATGGGGTCGCACCGAGTCGGACACGACTGAAGTGACTTAGCAGCAGCAGCAGTGAGTGTAGCATTTTAACAGCATCATCTTTTAGGATTTGAAATAGCTCAACTGGAATCCCATCACCTCTACTGTCATTGTTCAAAGTGATGTTTCCTGAGGCCTCCTTGACTTCAGACTCCAGGATGTCTGGCTCTAGGTGAGTGATCACAGTATCGTGGTTATCTGGGTCATGAAGAACTTTTTTGTATAGTTCTTCTGTGCATTCTTGTCACCTTTTCTTAATATATTTTGCCTCTGGTATGTCCATAGCATTTCTTTCCTTTATTGTGCCCATCTCCTCATGAAATGTTCCCTTGGTATCTCTAATTTTCTTGAAGAGATCTCTAGTCTTTCCCATTCTATTATTTTCCTCTATTTCTTTGCATTGATCACTGAGGAAGGCTTTCTTATCTCCCCTTGCTATTCTTTGGAACTCAGCATTCAAATGGGTATATGTTTCTTTATCTCCTTTGCCTTTCACTTCTCTTCTTTTCTCAGCTATTTGTAAGGCCTCCTCAGACAAACATTTTGCCTTTTTGCATTTCTTTTGGGGTTGTGGGGGGGGATGGTCTTTATCACCGCCTTCTGTACAATGTTATGAACCACTGTCCATAGAATTTCAGGCACTCTATCAGATCTAATCCCTTGAATCTATTTGTCACTTCCACTCCATAATCATAAGGGATTTGATTTAGGTCATACCTGAATGGTCGAGTGGTTTTCCCTACTTTCTTCAATTTAAGTCTGAATTTGGCAATAAGGAGTTCATGATCTAAGCCACAGTCAGCTCTATATTTTCACAGACTATATAGAGTTTCTCCATCTTTGGCTGCAAAGAACATAATCAGTCTGATTTCAGTATTGACTATCTGGTGATGTTCATATGTAGAGTCATCTCTTGTGTCATTGGAAGAGCGTGTTTGCCATGACCAGTGTGTTCTCTTGGCAAAACTCTGTTAGCCTTTGCCCTGCTTCATTTTGTACTGCAAGCCCAAACTTGCCTGTTACTCCAGGTATCTCCTGACTTCCTACTTTTGCATTCCAGTCCCCTATGATGAAAATGACATCTTTTTTTGGTGTTAGTTCTAGAAGTTCTTGTAGGTCATCATAGAAATGTTCAACTTGATCTTCTTTGTCATTACTTGTCGGGGCATAGACTTGGATTACTGTGATACTGAATGGCTTGCCTTGGAAATGAACAGTGATCATTCTGTCATTTTTGAGATTGCACTCAAGTACTACATTTCAGACTCTTTTGTTGACTATTAGGTCTACTCCATTTCTTCCAAGGGATTCTTGCTCACAGTAGTAGATATAATGGTCATCTGAATTAAATTAACCCATTCCAGTCCATTTTAGTTCATTGATACCTAAAATGTTGATATTCACTCTTGCCATCTCCTGTTTCACCACTTCCAATTTACCTTGATTCATGGACTTAGCATTTCAGATTCCTATGCTATATTGTTCTTTACAGTATTGGACTTTACTTGCATCACCAGTCACATTCACAACTGGGCTTGTTTTCTTTGCCTCCATCTCTTCATTCTTTCCAGAGTTATTTCTCCACTCATCTCCAGTAGCATACTGGGCACCTACAGACCTTGGGAGTTCATCTTTCAGTGTCATATATTTTTGCCCTGTCACACTGTTCATGGGTTTCTCAAGGCAAGAATACTGAAGTGGCTTGCCATTCTCTTCTCCAGTGGACCATGTTTTGTTAGAACTCTCCATTATGTCCCATCCATCTTGGGTGGACCTACACCACATGGCTCACAGTTTCATTGAGTTAGACAAGGCTGTGGTCCATGTGATCAGTTTGGTTTGTTATCTGTGATTGTGGTTTCCATTCTCTCTGCTATCTGATGAAAAAGGATAAGAGGCTGATGAATAAGAAACTTCCTGATGGGAGAGACTGACTGTGGGGGAAACTGGATCTTGTTCTAACAACACATCTTAATTTTCTTTTATATTTTCATTTTGGCTCAAGAGTTAATATGAATCACAATTTTCCATTATGTTTCCACCCAGGAATTTCCTAACTAGCCCTCTTCAAAATGTCTGAACTGTACCCTAAGACATAAGATATAACATGGTAAACAAAAATAGTTGACACTAATTGAGCACTTACTATGTGCCAGGAAAAAAATGTATTTAACTCTCACAATAATCCTAGAAGTTCAATGAATTATCAGCATCATTTTACAGATGAGGTCAATACAGAAACAGAAAAGAGAAATACGCTTCCCATGATCTTAGAACTTGTATGTTGCAAAGGCATTATTTGAATCCAGAAAATCTGTCTCTTCAGACCTAATCACTGCAATTACTAATAAGTACACATATCTAGTTTCACTCCTTAGTTCTGAAACTAAATTTCATTTCATTTTCTTGTTTCTATGAATGACCTTTCTCTGGAGGAACAAATAATGTGAAAATCGGTAGTCTCTGCAAAGCAAAAGATTCCCCAGTGACCAGGACTATGACTGTTGATATTATTCTTGCTGTTACTCATGCTAGTGGAATGTAACCAAGGCCAGTGGAAGGATTTGGACCAGAATGTAACACCAGAGACGAGAGTCATTTCTGCCTTCAGAACCAAGGCAGGTGCTGTAGAGGCCAAGAAGTTTGAGCTGAACCTCAGAATTATTTATTTCACTTTATTTCTGGTGACTAATAATATTCATTTGAAAATGGAAAGAAGAAGATATAGTTGATTCTAAAAATCTTCTCTTCTATATTTGGATTTAGTATTGGTAAATCTCATACTCGCAAAAAAATGAACTTTGTCATAATTTAGCAGCTTTTAAGTTACTTATTTCTGCTTTTGCTCCAGTTATAGCTAGTGAAAACCAAAGACGAAACTCCCTCTGTCTTGAGTCATTGAAATAGAATATCACAGTCACATGAAGCTTGATTCTATTCTTCTTTCCCTACAACACTAATGAGAATATGGTCCTCAATGCCCAAACAGTTGGATTCTCCTTTTGTTTTATTCTTAGTGAAAAGAAAAGAAAAGTTAAAAATATAAGCTCTATGAATATTTTAAAACTTCTTCTATAAAACTGAAATAGATTTTAGTGAAATTCTACCCATGCATCCCTTCATAGTACCTTAAATTATTATAAAACATTTTTCATAATTCTTTTTTTTTCTTTCCTAAGACAGAGGGCTTATATTTTGTCTGTTTGCTTGTGAACTGTGTTTTAAAGCAAAAATTGCAGCTTGCTTGTAGTACAGTATCAGAAAAAGAGAGAGAAATGTTTCTCTGTTACTATACAAATATTACGGCACAGTTGAGTTCACATCTGTGAACAGGTAGTACATTCAATATTCTTAATGTGAATGTGAGCCTTCAACAGCTACATATTGTCACTCCCATTTCATGCAGGATTTGTACCCTACCTAGCCTGTCCAGCATGAAAGATCTCATGGCCTGCTGTACACGAATCTATTGTTCATTTGTTTTTAGTCTTTCTTGAAAGGCAAAAAATGTTGAACATCACAGTGCATTCAGATGTTGAGACACCTGCTATATTCTGCTGTTTTGACATGAACAGTCTGTAGAAATCTATTTTTTTCCATTGCACAGGGAATAAATCAGCATTGTCAGAAAATTATTGTTCTAGTTGTTGTAGCCCCTTCATATCAGACATCTACTCACCTTATACAATAGTTATATGCTCTTAATAATTCTACTCAGGCTTTCACTGATGCTTTTGATATTGCTACTGCTGCTGCCCCAGCTCTATAAGTATCATCAATAGCTGGATGGACCAAAAATTAAATCATTTAATGGATTTCTGGTTGAGTTCATTTAGGTCACTAGGTTTCCACTCCTGCTGGCAGGCAGCATGATTTTATATCCCTCTATTGTCATAACAATACAGGTTTCCACTTGGCTGCTAGCCTATGGCATGTTGTGCCAGTATCCAGCTTAGCTCTGTTTTTTAGACGTTGACAGAGGTTTGAATTAGCTATGGTCAAAGACACCAGCAGAAATCCTGGTGAAGAGCATGCTGTTTTCTTCCTCCAGACAGAGCTATTCTAAGAAACCACCCTTAATGTATAAGCATATACTCTGTCTCCTTCAGCGTAAGCCTTACAAGTTAGAAGGCATGTGTAAAGCAGAGACTCTATGCAGCCTCAACTGAGTGCTCTATAATCCTAAATTTTGTATGGCAGATATCTGCAGATCTATTCAGTATATGGGACTAGCAAGAATAGAAAAGTGTCAGATGATATTACTAGTCACATAGATAAGTAAATTCAAATTGAACATTCATAAGTACTTCTTTCTTGGTCATTAAATTTAATGTTTTCAAAGGAAACTTCATGCTCATGAAATGGCAGTTTTACTCCCTTATTTTTCAGACTGTTCTTTGTAAGTAATTTGACCTAAAAGAGAAAGGAGTTAATTAAATGGTAACTTTTAACCTCTAGAGTCAATCTCTGACCTATCTACTAAGATATCTCACAAGGGTTCCACTGTCATCTTGTGAAAACCTTCTTTCATAAGCCTTGAAGACATAAAATGGGCATGTATGTGTGACCCGGATGAACCTTGACTGGCTGAGAGACAGTCCAAAGCTTTGAACCCTGTCTCACTACTCACTACGTGTGCCATCCGCACCTGACTTGACCTCTGACCTATGCCTCTGACCACAGGGTGACCAAGATGCTCTCCCTCTCATACTGTCCAGAGACTAAGACACTTCCACCCTCCCTGACACAGGCAGGGAAGACAAAAGGACTCAGAATAGTCAATATCTATCAGAAAGGAAATGTTTGCTCATGCAATAAATCAGTGATTCTCAAGTGAAAACTGTCCCTTTCAAACCACTCCACTCCCCAGACATTTGGCAATATCTGGAGATATTTTTGCTGTCATAACTAGGGTGGGGATGCCACTGACTTCAAGTGGGATGTTAGTTAGCAATGTGCAGGAGAGCACACAACATAAGACATAACACAGAAGAAAGAATTTTCCAGCAAAAATGTCAATAGTACCAAGGTTAGGAAAGTTTGCAGTAATTACCCAGTGGGGAGCATACTGTGTGCCAGGTACTAGATGGTACAGTGTTAATCTTAGGCAGAACCGTGAGGTAGTAGCATGCTTGTATTTTAGCAGCTACAGGGTCATTATGGTAACTGCAACCTACAGATGTTCAGCCACCCATGTTCTGATCTTCTTCTTCTGATTACTGCTTCCCCTAAAATGGCATATTTTGTCCCATAGGCCTTTGTCTCAGGACTCATTTCCCTAGTTCTGGAGATAGCTGGAAAGTCTAATCTTGTAAATATTTGTGTATCATTGCATTAAACAATATTTACAAAATTATGAGATTTTGATGGAGAAAAGCTAAAGACAAAGTAGTATAGATATACATTCAAATATTGAATACCCAGTTTAATTTACATACACATACATATCTTCCTACAGAAATAATGCATAGTTACCGTAATCACTGCTGCTGCTGCTGCTAAGTCGCTTCAGTCATGTCCAACTCAGTGAGACCCCATAGACAGCAGCCCACCAGGCTCTGCCGTCCCTGGGATTCTCCAGGCAAAAACACTGGACTGGGCTGCCATTTCCTTCTCCAATGCATGAAAGTGAAAAGTGAAAGTGAAGTCGCTCAGTCATGCCCAACTCTTAGCGACCCCATGGACTGCAGCCTACCAGGCTCCTCCGTCCATGGGATTTTCCAGGCAAGAGTACTGGAGTGGGGTGCCATTGCCTTCTCCACCAGAGGGTGTCAAATTCTGGTTTTAAGAAAAGTAGAAGATGTTTCTTTTTCATGATGGTTTGGATAAAATGTATTTTCAAAGTTGCTATTTCTTAATTTCTTAATGGAAAGTCTAAAGTCTATGAATTCTGCTTAGACCTCTGAGCTTACTAAACTACCTTGATAAATTATCAGTGACCAAGAGAACTATTATATATTTTCTCTCAAGTGAAAGTATATTTAATTAGCTGATTTTAAGCAGAGCCAATTTGAATCAGGAAAAATAAAGACCACTCTCTTAATACATATCTTACAGGGCCTTTCTTGACAGTCTTTTTCACACTTACCCTTAAAAGTCATCAAAGTTCCTCTGATTTCCAAATGTACAGCTTCTGGCCATACTATTTCCCTGTCTTCAGAACAATCTATATATTGTCAACTCAGTCTCATTGTGTAGCTGCCTTACAATCAGTTTAAGTCAACAAATCCAAAACTAAATGCATGATCTCTGCAATCTGTCCATTAAAAAGGAAAGAAAAAATTTCACCCATTTGTCATGGCTTACAGTGGTTCCTATCTCAGTGGTTTAACCCAAAATTGAGAAATAGTTTTTGAGACTTCCCTTCTTTGCTTCCCAGAAAGCAAATCTTTATCTCACCAAATCCTATGAGTTTTCTCCAGTTCAATTTCTTTCTTGTGTGTGCTAAGTCACTTCAGTCGTGTTCAACTCTTTGTGACCCTATGGACTATAGCCCACCGCGGCCCTCTGTCCATGGTGTTCTCCAGGTAAGAATACTTGGAGTGGGTTGACATGCCTTCCTCCAGGGGATCTTCCCAACCCAGGAATCAAACCACATCTCTTCCACCTCCTGCATTAGGGAGTGGGTTCTTTAGCACTAGAGCCACCAGGGAAGTCCAGTTTCTTTCATATCCTACCACTTTTCTTTGTCCTGACTGATCTAGTCAAAAGCCAAGCACTTTCATCTCTTGGCTATACAGGCCTCCGCAGTCTCTATCGGCTTCCCAGCGCTCTTCAAGAAATACTTCAATTCTGTCTGCCTTGCTAAACTTGCTGGACATTGCACCTTCCTTGTTTCACATGCATCAGCTTAGACCATCAGTTTTTTTCTCAAACTGACCATGATTTTGCCTACTTTATGGACATTTTACCTGATCCTGCTTCTTTCTGAAATGTTCTGTACCCACCTACCCTCTACAATAATTTCATATTCATGACTCAGATTCCAAGTAAAATATTCCTTTCTTAAGCAAGACTTCCCTAACTCTTGCCCACCACCACCACCACAACCACAACAAACCCTAATATCCACAGCTTAGCTTAGGTTACTCAATGCATGCTTTTTAGAACAACTTCTGACTTTTTCATATCATTTTATTGCAAAAGATAAGTTACTGTTTGATTGGTTTCTCATACTAAACACCAAAATCAGCATTCTTTCTTTTGCTTTAGGTTTATAGTATATAGTCCCATGGATGGAGAAGCCTGGAAGGCTGCAATCCATGGGGTCGCTGAGGGTCAGACACGACTGAGCGACTTCACTTTCACTTTTTACTTTCATGCACTGGAGAAGGAAATGGCAACCCACTCCAGTGTTCTTGCCTGGAGAATCCCAGGGACGGGGAAGCCTGGTAGGCTGCCGTCTATGGGGTCGCACAGAGTTGGACACGACTGAAGCGACTTAGCAGCAGCAGCAAATATCAACTTGCTGGATAAAAATGAATGTGTGTAATTTAGGAATGAGACACTTACACCACAAAGTTAAATGTTTTGTGAAAAACCTCCAAGCTCAAAAATTACTCACTGCCTCCATTCTTCTCTCTCTAAAGATTACATTTTAATTCTCATGTTATACAGTCAAATAGTATCATTTATTCATGGAATATTATAGCTCAGGGGTTCATAAATCAGAACACATAGGTTATAAGATGTTCACAAACAACTTTAAAATTGTACTCAAAACTTCTTGTGTAACGTGCATTTTCCTGTGAATAATGTTGAAAGCTTTCATCAGATTGTCACTTTGATACAAGAAAGGTTAAAAAGAACCTGTTATTAGGGTTTAACATTTTAACATTTACTGCTAAAATATCACTGTTACTGCATACTAAATGTGGCTGACAATGTTAATGATAGATACTGTTTCTTTTAAATACATTTCTGATGTTATTTGAACTATAAAAATACTTGGTTTCCTGAAAAGAGACATCATAATTCAGTGCAATAAGGACATCTTTTTAATAAATGGTGTCAATAAATAAGATAGAAACATACCATGAAAAGTGAATCTTATATCACATCCAAAAATTAATCCCATATGAATTATATATCTAAGTCTAAAATATCACAAAATTCTAACATGAAAGAATATCTTCAAAACTTTGAAATAGTTACTTTAATTTTTTCAAAAATTATATATATATATAAAGTATTAAACAAAGGTGGAAAGATTACATTGAGAGTAAGAACTTCTTTTCATCAAAAGAATTTTAAGTGTCAAAAAACAGGTAACAAGTGTGACAGCTCAAAAAGGATTTTTATGCAGAATATATAAAGAATTTCTAAAACATCAGCAAAAAAAGAAATCCCATTAGAAAAATGAACAAAAGACATGAGGAAGCACTTCATAAAGAGGATATCCAAATGGTCAATGAATATATGAAAAATACACAATCATTATTTTTCAGGCAAATATTCACTAAAATCCCAGTAAGATTTCAATATACTCCTACTTAAATGGATAAACTTGCAATGACTGTGATGGTCTATTTATTAATCTGGATGATGGTTTCATGGCTATATCCACTTTGTGAAACTTTACTAAGAGGTACATATAATACTTGTAAACTTTGTACATGTTTTACTTACATACATACTTTTTTTTTTTAAGGAGCATATTTAACACAAGTGAAAATATCTGTATTAATAGAATAAATATATAGTATGGTCTTTCATGGGGTTAGTTACCATTTTTTATTTGTGTTAGTTGCTCAGTCGTGTCTGACTCTTTGTAACCCAATGGACTGTAGCCTGCCAGGTTTCTCTGCCCATGGGATTCTCCAAGCAAGAATACTGGAGTGGGTAGCCATTTCCTTCTCCAGGGATCTTCTCAACCCAGGGATCTAATCTGGGTCTCCTGAGTTGCAGGCAGATTCTTTACCATGTAAGCCACAAGGGAAGCCTCATTTTTTTTTTTTTTTTATTTGAATCAGGAAAAATAATTCAACTGTCAGCCACTACCAAAAGTGACTTAACTGGAAAACTGTTTCTCTGTCCTAGGCCCTTAGATCTAAACCTAGAGTATCTCTTAAAGGCAAAACAAACGACAAAAAACTGAGAAACCTTCAAGAAATGGACTTTCTTCACTTGATTCATTTTAACTGCTGCATATACAACTTTTCTCATTGGGTAATTAGAAAGTTAAAATATTATTTAATTATGCTTACTTAATTTAAAAGGGAATAATTATCTCTGGTGAAAGTAAAAGCTAATCACATGATGAAAATATATATTTATATACAGAAGAACTATAAAGATTGATGAGAGTTACATAAATTTATGCAGAAGTATGTAAACTTCTTCAGTCTATTGATATGGTACTAAAGTATATCCATTTCTAGAGAGAAATCAAGACAGTTAGGAATTCCCTGGTGGGCCACTGGTTATGACTCAGTGCTTTCACTGCCAAGGCCACAGGTTCAACCCCTGGTTGGGGAACAAAGACCCCACGGGCTGAATGGCATGGCCATACAAACAGAAAGTATCAGATTGGGTGGCTCATAAATGAGAAACTTTAAAAAGAGAAAGAGGAAGATGGTTCTTAAGTCATTTGTTCTGTCAATTTGGAATGCTGAGAGAAATTTCTCTTTTCTCATCTCTTCTTTGATGTTGTATCTGTCATCAAGAGAAGGTGACAAATATATATGAGTGACTACTTCTCTGGGAAGTAGAATGTCACTCACTGATTCACAAAAAATACATAAAAAGCACTTACCATGTGCAGTGATAAGTCACGTGAAGGATCTTTGTCTTTCAGGAGCTTGCATTCTAGCAACCAAAAGGAGGGAAAAAAAGAGAAAGAGACACACAGTCAGAGAAGAAGGAAACCAAATAAATAAAGCATTTACACACTATGCTAACTCCTATAGTAGACATGAATGAGGAAGTGAAATACAGAAAATTACAAGGAGGGCTAGTTTCAGCCAAGGTATTCAAAAAAGACATTTTTAAAGCAAGACTAAAAGTGAGAACTGAAGGATAAGAAGCAGGTAGAAGTGAGCAGCTGGGCAGTGCTACTGTAACAGGGAGTACTAAGAGCTATCTCTTATTGAGCACTCAGGATTTGCTGTGCACTGCTTGGAACATCTCATATATTTAGTCCTTTGAGAAGCTCTGTGACATTGAAACTATTACTTTCATCATTGTCCATATAGATGAAGAAAATGAATTTAGGCATAGAGAGCTTAAGTGATTCTTTTTCATGACTGAGTAATATTCCATTGTAACTACAGATGACTTCCATGTATATATGAAAACAGAATTGACAGAATTTGCTGATGAATTGGAAAATGATATGAAATAGGAGTCCATAATGCCTTGCAAGAGGACTCTAGCTGAAACAAGAGAGTAGTTCCCATTTATTGGAGTTGATGGTTAAAGGACCCTTTGGCTAACAAGAATTGAGACTTCTCTTCTTCAACCTTTGTCTAGTTTGAGACATCTTTGGAGACATAGAAAAACAGATGCAATTGTATGTGCAAGTCCAGAGCTCCTGAGAGCTCTGGGCTGGAGCTGCAAAGTGAGATGTCATCAGTCTATGTAAAGAATGTAAAGCCATGGAGGTTGCTGCAGTCTTCTAAGAAGAGAGGAGAGAAAGAAGAAAAGGTCCAAGTGGGTTGTAGGAAGACTCTGATGTGGGCTGAGAAGAAGGGACCCAAAAGAAGACAGAAAATGTCCTACAGGTATGCAGAAAACCAGGCTAGTGCCAGCAAAGAATGTTTAAGGAAGGAGGAAGTGCTGTCAATATTGTTCATTCCAGTTTGAGGAAAATGCAAAGAGATGAGTGTCTATTGGATTTGACAACATTCTGTGGAGTGTTATGGTCAGAAGCAGATTCCAGGGTTGCAGAATGAGTGGGTGTAGTATAGACAATCCCTCCAGCTGAGAAAAATCATCAGTGTTCCTGGTGTAGATTTTTCCACAGCCTCTAAGCTCTAGAAACCATTTTTCCTAGTAATAAATGTAGATAGTTGATTCACATTGGAAAATGAAGAACATCAGCCAAATTGCAAACAACATCAATCGGTTTCCATACAGTAATAACTGAATTAGAAAAACTATTTAAGTTACCAAAAATCAAGAAAAAATTGTTCTTTTGATCATTTTGACTGGTATGGTATCTGATATAGTACAAAAAGAGGACACGTATCAGTCAAGCCTAGTCACGGTGCATATAGGCATTCAATCATCCTACCAATGTTTCTTTCCTACTGTGTTCTGGGCATTGGGGTAGACATTAGAATTCAAAGATACAGATGTGAACAAAAAATAAACCCTCCTCACAAGGAGCTAACAGTTTGGAGGGGGAAAAGAAAAAAAATCCATTATAGGAAATTTAATTTCATATCAGAATCATAACGTAAAATCAAATGCAGCAAAATAACAAGCTAAAAAATACGTTATGACATGCTTTTAATTTGATATTTGGGCCTATCCCTTGAGACTTTCAAAGCGGTTGTCAGTCATTTGAAGTAGGACCAGTTCTCTTGCTATTTTGAACAATGAAGTAAATTATGCTAACAGTATGCCCACTGTATTCTAGATAATTATAGTCTTTGGATAGAGGTATTACTCTATACATAATTATGGCATTTTAGAACATACATTTTCTTGATAGCTAAAAATATGTGCATACAAATCTATATCTTTGCATACCCTGATTTACTTAAAACTTCTGAAACAAAAAAAAATTAAAGCACATCAATAAGTGAAAGAATAGATTATTTTTAAAATATTATCCAATACCTATCATCTTTATAAACTACAATTTCATATACCTTATCTATACAATTTCTCAAATATGCATGAATTTATGATCTAAATAAGAATTTTAATAAATTGGGTTTCTTTTTAGAAAAATACAACTGTTCCAAAGCATTAGCCACCATAGCTAAATTCTTCATCAATTACAAACATGATTTTTTCATCATTCATCTAAAATTACCCATCCTTTTCAGAAAATTGAAGAAACAGCTTTAGCTGCCCATGTGGGAGGACAGTGTAGTAAAGAGTTTGTGCATTTCTATGAAGTCAAATTTCAGAGAGCAATTTCTGAAAGGGTAATAAGACAACTGAAAACAACACAACTGCCCATCAACACAGAAACAGAAAAACAAATTATGTTATATCCACACTGAAAACTAATGATTAGCAGTAAAAGAAGCAGGCTATTGAGACAGACCATATTTCTACTGCTACATGGATCAAATCTCAACAACATTGCTTATTGTATGGTTCCATTTCCTAAAGTTCTAGATCAGCTAAAACTAAACACAGTGAAAAAAGTAAGTGGCTGTACCTGTTGGCACTGAGCGACCCAACAGAAAGACTGTGAGGAAATTTCCTGGGGTGATTAAACACTATCTTTTACACAAGTGTGTGCAACTGTCAAAACTCATCAAATTGAAACACTTAAGATATATACTTTTTATTGGATATAAATTACTCATAGATTGTTTTAAATAATAAAAGTTACTTTTTTAGAAATCTAAAAAATAATGTTTGAGTTAGATTAATAAAAGGCAAAGTAACCCATACTTATAAAAATTCCTCTTTAGAATCTGTACATAATTATATCTTCTAAAATTCTCTTCTTAAATTTATTACTATTAGTCTTATAAAATATAAAAGAGCAAAAATTACTAAGGATTTAACCAATATCACATCAAGTTTTAGTCTTTCTGTTGATGGAAGTGCTTAATATTCTTTTTCAAAGAGATCAACTGACAATTTGATATTTCTTTTAGGGATGCAAAACTCCCTTACTTGAAAAAAATCTTGCATCAACAATTTTGGAAATAATGAAGAGCCCTGTTTCTCATTTTGACTTTTACCATTCTTTTCAAGGAACACTTAACTCAATTAAAGTTGTTGACATGCCATAGTCTCATTTTTAAGGCCATGATGCAGTGATTGACCTCTTTTACTCCAGGGTGCTCTTTTATTAATCATATTTGTATGGTGCATGTGAGCACAAGACGCCAAATGACAGGGCCCTCGTGACTGACTGTTAATTAATTTATTTCACCAGAAACATTTCCTTAATATAGCAGGACATGGAATGTTGAAACAAACACTACGATTTAATGTTTTGAGATTCAGACGTGCTGTGCTCACGACAATCAAATCATAGTTGCTGCTAAGTCACTTCAGTCATGTCTGACTCTGTGCGACCCCATAGACGGCAGCCCACCAGGCTCCCCTGTCCCTGGGATTCTCCAGGCAAGAACACTGGAGTGGGTTGCCATTTCCTTCTCCAATGCATGAAAGTGAAAAGCGAAAATGAAGTCGCTCAGTCGTGTCCGACTCTTAGCGACCCCATGGACTGTAGCCTACCAGGCTCCTCCATCCATGGGATTTTCCAGGCAAGAGTACTGGAGTGGGGTGCTAATGCCTTCAGCTCTTGCTAAATCACCACATACTAGATATGGGATTAATACATGAAAGACATGAAAGAAGCTGGATGCCACTGTCAGATGTCCTGTCTGAATGGAGAGTTACAGGACAACATTCTTTCCCATGAAAGTACCTCTCAAACTGGAGGCAGAAAGCCATCAGTAGGTAGTACCATTCACTTAAAGTATGTTCAAGGAGTTTACACATGTGTTTCTTTTTTTCAAATTATGCATACAGTGTGGTATGTCCAGGAGGGTTATTATAATTTTTTTCATCTGCAAAGGCATTAGCACACCATGAATACAGATTGACCTTTTGCCCCATACCAATTTGCTCATCCGCTCACCAGGAGAGCAAGTCAATTGCACAAGTTCCCTGATGGGAAGAGCAGACTTTAGCATGCCTGATATATGCTGCTTAAGTTATAGGTTGCAGAGCTCTGAGAGAAAGCTGAAAAATGAAGTTTGAGCTCTATAAGAAATAAAAAGAAGGATCACTGCCATAGACCAATTGACTTTGTAAATAATGCTGGACTCCCTAGGGGGGGATTTCTTATTACTGTTGATTTACATATTAAAAATCTCTAGAATTTGCTTGTCTCTGAAGCTTTAACCTGAATCATAAATCCTACCCAATTATAACATCTGAAAAAATGGCTGTTAGCTAAACAGTAGATCTTGTTACTCAGAACATGATACTATATCTTTGTATTATTATCATTGTTTTCTCAACTTTGTTCAATTTAAAAATTGTTTTATTTTTTGGAAGGGAAGTGAAGACCTACTCTTCATGATATCCAGGCAAGAATACTGGAGTGGGTTGCCATTTCCTTCTCCAGGGGATCGTCCAGACCCAGGAATCAAACCCAGGTCTCCCACATTGCAGGCAGATGCTTTAACCTCTGAGCTACCAGGGCAGACCCCCTCCATGATATAGGCACTATTAATTCTACATAACACTGCTGATGAATATGAAAACAAAAAGAAATTCTTAGAAGCAATCAGAGGAAAGTAAACCTGTAAACAAACATCTTTTTTTTTTTCTCCCTCAAACAAGATGTTTCTATCACCTTACTGAATTGGATTAAAAAACAAAAAGAGTTCAACCTATCCTGTATTTCAGGCCTTATACCACTGCTATATCAATACATTATTATATTACATATTATTGTTTGCACATGGAACAGCAGTTTTACTAGTTGTAAAGCAATATCTCATTTCTGTGGACAAGGTCAAGATCAATGACATGATACAGAAAAAATAATTTTTCTAAATATCTGAAGGACTTTCTAAAAATACTACAATAATACAGAACGAAAAGAAACTTAACGATGCATCAACTATATTCCAGGGGTGAAGTTGAATATGAGGAGAAAATAAATTTATTTCACAAAAGAAGAAAATCTTAGTAGATGCCACCCACAAAGAGAATCTCTTCTGTTCCAAGGATCATGGATGACAATATAAATAAACAGAGAGAAAAGTTCTGGCTTTACCTTTGGTAAACTATGAAGAAACTTGAAAGGATAAAATATGCAACACTAAAAATTAAGAAAACTTCGGGAGGTATTAGAATGGGAGAAGTAGTATGGTATAAAACAAGATTATGTGTCTTTTTTTAGAAAAATATAGATGAAGTAAAAGACTGCTGTCTTTTCTTATAGTGGATATCATGGAAGTGATGAGCCTTCAAGAAAATAGGAATATAAATTAGGACACAAAGAAGGCAAAGCAGGCAGGAAGGAGAGCAAAAATTATTAGATGAGGNTAAAACAAGATTATGTGTCTTTTTTTAGAAAAATATAGATGAAGTAAAAGACTGCTGTCTTTTCTTATAGTGGATATCATGGAAGTGATGAGCCTTCAAGAAAATAGGAATATAAATTAGGACACAAAGAAGGCAAAGCAGGCAGGAAGGAGAGCAAAAATTATTAGATGAGGGAATAAGAATTCATTGTGAAAATTTTTTGTGAATGCTAAAAAGGTTTATGTAAAGTTGAAAGTCCATGATTATTGAACCTACAAGTGATGATGGCAAAGAAGAGCAGTGTGAATTGAGAAGAACTGAGTTGAGGAGCATCTGAATAGGGAAGGTAGGACCAAACACACAAGGAAAGACAGATACATATGATTATAAATCTTCACAGAGCGTTAGGATATGTTTGTAGATTCTAAGCAGGAAGAAAAATCATAAGAACAATGCTTTAGTTATAGTCACCTATCAGCAGTGTAGGTTTCCCCTATGGCTCAACAGTAAAGAATCCACCTGCAATGCAGGAGCCTCAGGAGACGTGGGTTCGATTCCTGGGTCGGGAAGATTCCCTGGAGGGGCGCATGGCAACCCACTCCAGTGTTCTTGCCTGGAGAATCCTATGAACAGAGGAGCCTGGCAGGCTACAGTCCATAGGGTCACAAATAGCTAAATAGGGTTCATCTGAGGTGCCTGTGAAACAAATCGATAAACAGAGCAGATTATAAATCTGAACATCAGTGGAGTGATCAAGGCAATATATAAGTTTGGGAATCACAAGCACTTAAGCTATTATAGGATTAGATCCCTGGGTCAGGAAGATCCCCTGAAGAAGGGAATGACTACTAACTCCAGTATTCTGGCCTGGAGAATTTCATGAACAGAGGAGCCTCTCCAACTACAGTCTATAGAGTCACAAAGAGTCAGACAAGACTGAGCAAATTCATTTTGAAGCTATTATAAAATGATGAGTGAGAATGAGACTTCTAAGGAAAACAATGTAACCTGAGGAGATCAGTGGGGAAAAGACAGCATCAGCACTTAAGGAGAAAGGGGAAATCAGGAAGGAGACAGAGAAGAAACTGGGAAAGTAGTTGCAGGAAGAAAATTGGTAGGAAGGGATTAGTTAGAAGCCAAAGAAGTAGTGAAGATCTAGGAGACTAGCAAAGAGAAATCTTGCTGCACATGAGGTAAGGAAGTGGTGACTGATGTGATTCAGAGGTGATCTTGAACATTTCAGTTATAATTCCTCACAAGGAATTGCATTCAGGGAGCTGGGACAAATATTCCAACACTGATAGAGGAAAAAAAAAAAAAAACATTTGAGGTAGATGAGCCTAAGAGACATTTTATCGGTGTGAGTTTTTCGCCAGTCCTCATTTGCCAGGCTGCCAGTCGATATGGGTCTACAAAACACTGTATCACTTTCGACTCAATTGCATTAAAACTCAACTCGGTCCCTATGTTCAAGGGCTGTTAGACTCAATCAAGAAACTCTTAACAGTTGGTAGACTTCACAAATCAGAAGGAACAAGACAATTTCCACGAAGGACTGTGATTCTCATGGTTGTTTCCTTTCCTCACTTTATAATGGTACCATTAGTTAGAACTGCAGACACTACGTAAAAGGAAACCATTCAGTCAGGTTGACATTTATAAGGTTAACCAAATGGCTGTGAGATATAGTAAATAACTGTAGTACCTGAAACAGATTGGGGGAAAAAACTGTAAAACACACCCACATCGTATCCTAAAAAGCCAACAAGGAAGGTTTTTCTCAACAGTGAGACAGATTTGGAGAAACGTAATTATGCAGGCAATTCAATGCCTACTGAAGTGCGAGTTCTGATACCCCGCCCCCCTCCCTGCCACGCGTAAGACATTTGAAAGCAAGAGGGAGTTTAAATCAGTAACAGTTTCAACATGTGCTCCCCCTCCTTCTGTTTTGCAGCCTGAAAGCCACTCGGCCACACTTTCTCTCATTTTGCAAAGGTGAGAGGATGAGGATATGTTTGAAAGAGTCCTACTGAAGGGGAATACGGGAGGCAGGAGAGTGCTGTACCACCCAAGACGCTGCCCTCAGAGCCACCTTGCTCTTCAGCAAGTTTCACATGTAAGGGAAAGAAACTGCCACGCGTGCATGATTCATATGGGAACCTCCTGGTCGCCTTATGTGGCTCATAAATTATTCCGAAGATATCTCTAGGGCATAGACCCTTTTTTTTTTTCTTCTTTAAATCACAGCTAGATCTCAAGATCCATAAAACTAAACAGATTCATGGAAAGTGAAGAAACACTGAATAAAACAAAAAGGAATACCCTCAAAATCGGTATGAAATTTACCCTGTGGCATGATATTTTTTAAACAAAAGAATAAAACAACTTTATATGGATCTTCTCTAGTTCTTTTGTATCTGGCAAGCAGGAGAACCAAACACAAGAAATGTTTAAGTAGACTACACAAACCACTTTATCCTGCAGAGTTCAGGGGTGCACCATGTTCAGACACTTGAAAATAATACTTTGTACCTCAATAGCATCTTTAGTTCAAGGGTCATGGGGTATTTACAAACATGAAATACTTCTACAAAACAGTGACTCTGCCCACACTGTAGACTGGCAATCTCCATAGAGATTTAGCAGCAGCATGCCCCACTGTATTGCAAGTTAGTTGTGGAGGCAGAAATAAATTCCAAGACCTTCTGCTGCCTGCTCTCTGCTCAAAACATAAGACATTTCTGCCCTCACTTTGAATCACGGGTTCTTCAAATATTAGGAGAAGATGTAGCCTCAAAGATAAGAAATTTGTGAAAGTAAAAGGTTGAAGCTGAAGACAAAAATACCATAACTATTAAATGATGACCAAACTCTTCCCATTCAAAATATGACTCCGGGGTTAGTGTGGCCTCAAATCTAAAATGTGAGACTTTTTCTCCTAGTTTATGAAGGAAAACCCACTTTTTATCTCCTTCTCTTTCACCATGTCTCACTTACATTTCAATTTTTTAAAAATTTCAAATTAATAATCCCTGGATAGTTCCTTTCCAGAAACATAAAAAAGAAACTTCCAGGAAGTAAATGGCACCTAACATGCCAGAATAAATGTCAGTAAGTCCATGTACCAGACTGTGTGTCTGCCTTCTTCTCACAACTCATACCTTAATTTTAATGCTAAGGAGTCTGGCTATGACTGTCCTGTTTGGAAGCAGATTGGAAGCCACAAATTAGAAGGAAGGGAGGTAGATGACTAGTGTTAGGTAAAAAAATTATGAGCAAACTTTATTTTTTTTTTTTTGAAAAAATACAAGACAATACATGAAGCAAGCTGGCATATTGGAAAGCATAATGATTAACTGTATGTGTCAACTTGGCTAGGCTATGGTGCCCAGTTGTTCGGTCGAACACCAGTCTACATGCTACTGTGAAAATATTTTTTTAGATATGATTAAATGGCACCCCACTCCAGTATTCTTGCCTGGAAAATCCCATGGGTGGAGGAACCTGGTAGGCTACAGTTAATGGAGTCGCAAAGAGTTGGACACAACTGAGTGACTTCACTTCAACATCTGAAACCAGCAGACTTTGAATAAAGCAGATTACCCTCTATAATCTGAGTGGGCCTGTCCAACTGATTGAAGGCCATAAGAGAAAACAGTGAGGTCTCCAGAGGAAAAGGGAATTCTACAGAGAGCCTTCAGACTGAAGCTGAAACATTAACTCTTCTTTAGGTCTCCTGTCAGTCAGCCTGCTCTGAAGATTTTGGACTTACCAGCCCCCACAATGACATTTTTAAAATAAAGCTGTTTCTCTCTCTCTCTCTCTCTCTATATATATATATATATATATATATATAGTTTCTCTGGGAATTCACGACTAAAGCAAAGAGGTCCACATGGCAAGGGCCTGAGTATAGCCTAAGTCCAACAACCACTGACAATTCAATGGTCTTAAAAACCATTCTTAAAAAGCCTTCTTCAGCGATCAATGCAAAGAAATAGAGGAAAAGAACACAATGGGAAAGGCTAGAGATCTCTTCAAGAAAATTAGAGATACCAAGGGAACATTTCATGCAAAGATGGGCTCGATAAAGGACAGAAATGGACCTAGGTATGGACCTAACAGAAACAGAAGATATTAAGAAGAGGTGGCAAGAATACACAGAAGAACTGTACCAAAAAGATCTTGACGACCCAGATAACCATGATGATGTGATCACTCATCTAGAGCCAGACATCTTGGAATGTGAACTCAAGTGGGCCTTAGAAGGCATCACTATGAACAAAGCTAGGGGAGGTGATGGAATTCCAGTTGAACTGTTTCAAATCCTAAAAGATGATGCTGTGAAAGTGCTGCACCCAATATGCCAGCAAATTTGGAAAATGCAGCAGTGGCCACAGGACTGGAAAAGATCAGTTTTCATTCCAATCCCAAAGAAAGGCAATGCCAAAGAATGCTCCAACTACCACACAATTGCACTTATCTCACATGCTAGTAAAGTAATGCTCAAAATTCTCCAAGCCAGGCTTCAGCAATACATGAACCGTGATAGCCCCTCTACTCTACTTTCTGTCTCTGTGAATTTGACTACTCTAGCTACCTTAGGCAAGTCAAATCATATAATATCTGGGTCTAACATATTTCACCTAAACAGTCCATTGAAATTGTAGAATCAAAATCCTATTCCTTTCAAGGCTGAATAATATTCCACTGATCTGTACAAACGTTGTTTATCCACTCATTTGTTGATGGATGTTTGGGTCATTTTCAGCTTTTTGCTATTATGAATAACACTACTATGAAATGGGTATACAAATAATTTTGGGGGTCTCTGCTTTCAATCATAGGAGTGGAATTTCTAGATCATATAATAGTTCTATGTTTAACCTTCTGAGAAACTGCCAAACTCTTTTCAACAGAATTCCCAGACTTTTGAATATCAGTAAATCAGGAAATAAACAGACACACACACACGCACACACACACACGAATCAACATAGGGCTGTTTTAAATTTTTCCAAAGTAAAAACCTTAAAAAAATCTATAAATAAAACTTTTCTCTCCCATTACAATGTAAAACAAAGAGTTATAATCAAAGAGGTAGGTAAATATAATCTCAGAATAAAGAGTCCCACTTTAAAACTCTTTACTGTTCTTATATATATATTTTTTTAACTTTTTTGCTTTCTATATTTTAGTTTTGTTTTAGATCACTGAAAATTTTGTTAGGGACTGGCACTGGGCTAAGGGGTGACGTTTCTAAACCACTGATCTAACTGAACACAACTCATGTTTTAGATCAGTAAGCAAGGACCAGGAGAGACTGGAACTGGGACTATCACTTGTTGCAGGCTAATTTGGTATAGTTGCCTACTCCCTCCCCCAACCCCACAATTTCAACCAAATAGCCAGAGACATAGAATGCAAATAACCACAATAATAATATTAACAATAGGACCTGGATACCCAGTGGCTGCTAAAAGTGATTAAATTAGTTGAGAATTAGCATTGAGAATTGTCCTCTACTTAATCTTCTGAAACCTGGCAGGCATTCATCTTCAAAAACTATGCCAAACTATGAAATTTCGGTTGAGTCTTCCTCTTGTTTCTTTTGCGTGGTTAATCCCTTCCACCCACACCGTCAGCATGACCTCCGTCTCCCGGCCAGAGAGGTGCTACAGTGACCCTCACCCCCTTTGCTACCAGGCTTGTACCCCTGTCCTCTCCACTCCCACAGCCCCACTCTGATGGAACTGTGGGTAATCCAGCCTTAGAAATTCACCAGCTCTTTCACACTTTTTGATTTGTTCTAACAATCTTGGACCAGAAACTTTCTCTCAAAGGATCAAAGATGCTCAATATGTAAAATTATTTATTTCCACACCTTTTCCAGAAGATGTATTGTTTTCCCAGTTAAAATGATACAGATGTTGTACAGCAGAAAGTAATACAGCATTGTAATCAACTATACTCTAATTTAAATTTTTTTTAAGTAATTTATAGATCATTTAACAAATTACGCAGGTATGATTTGAACATTCCTCTGTTCCTTACGTTTTAGATTTTAAATGTTATCCTAAGCCATAAACAGAAAATCTTAATAACTGGGAAGTTGTAGCTAAAATACACAAGTGCTTGCCCCTCAAAATCACCCAGGAAATTTTCTATATTAAATAATCCAGGAATACATGCCAGACCTCTGAGTAAGAATCTCTGAGGGAGTGGCTGGGGAATTTGAATATTATAAAAGAACTCCAAGTGATTTTGATATGCCAGAAGATTTGGAAATCTGTAGTCTAACAAAGTGACCCAAAAAAGGTGCATACAGAGATCTGCAAGAAATGACAGATGTAATTTACTATTAAATTGCTTCTCTTGGTTGGAAATATGATAAAATTTTCCCCTGCAATTCCTAGTGTATATATAAATGGATTAAATTGGTTAATGAATTTATCTGATAAGCCACCTTTGCAAAGTTTCCCATTGAGTGATTGATGGCTGGGCAGAACTGAACTCCTGAGGGGAAAACAGTGACTTACACAGGCTTCAGAAAATGAGACCATTGGTTAACTATTTAAAGTCATTTATTAAAAGACTATGTCAGGTGAGGTACTTATACTGGAGTGCAAATTTATGCCCGTGCTAAGTTGTGTCAGTCATTTTCGACTCTGCGCAACCCTGTGGAACCTGCCAGGCTCCTCTGTCCATGGGAGTCTCCAGGCAAGAATACTGGAGTAAGTTGCCATTTCCTTCTCCAGGGGATCTTCCCAAACCAGGGATCAAACCTGCATCTCTTATATCTACCTGCATTGGCTGGTGGGTCCTTTACCACTAGCACCACCTGAGTGTGTACACACACACACACACACACACACACACACACAACCAATGGAGAGGCGTTGCTCCCATGAAGGGTGGAATATTGGCAACTGAGGGCATTGCAGAGCCAGTTCAATACCTCATGCAGTTTTGGGGAGGCAACTCTGCATGGGTCTTGCACATTTTTGCATGTCTTCTGAGCAGAGGTATCAGTGGCTTTTGTTCTGGACTATCGAGGATGCTAGTATAGTGAATACCCTTGGAAGACTGAGAGATCTCCATCTGGGGCATAAGACAGGTTTGTTTCCTGAACAAAATAATAAAGACGATATCTCTCCCTAAGGCAAAAGTTGGGCAGCTCTGCTTACCCCCCCTTTATAATATTAAGGTTTTGTTAAACTCAGGGTTCCTTAGCCGTGACACACCCCCACTGTGTTCAGAGCTTTCCCAGGCTTCACCCCTGTGGGACAGATGGACAAGGGAACCAATGCAAAGATGAGGCTCAGGCTACCTGCTGTACTGAGTGGTAAAGACCTGTGTCTCTAACAAGAGGCTATGTCTTCTGCCAGCATCCATGAAGCTGTGGCAGGCTAACTTTTTAACTTGCAATTAAAGTCTCTGACTCTTCACAGTTCTTGACAGATTCTTGCATATCTAAGTTTTGCTTTATAACTGATAGTATATTTCTATGCCCTTCCTGCCATTTCTGGTTCCTGTTGCTGGCTTTCAATAAAGAATTCTATCTCCATTTTAAAACCAGAATTTTCTATACAACGTGAGAGCAGAAACTTCAAACAAAAAGACTGAGCTAGTTTTTGACTGAATCCAGGCATGTCCTATGGCAGTGGACTCTGCATCAGTAACTCTGAGAAAAACCCTAGTGCTGTTCTTTACTGCATAAAAGTGAGGTGGTTGGATTTTTTGGCCTTTGTATGACGTTTATGGTTCTCTGCTGAAGGCAGAGAGCCAAAGTTGCTTCATATAGGTTATATAGAATTCTCTATCCCCAGATACAGAGTGGTCATTTTAAATATAAAAGCTTTGACCAGTGCTTTACACCAGCAGCAGAAGCAGAGTGGCCCTTTAAAGTATAAAGGGTATTAGGTAGCTAAGGGCTCAGTCGAAATATTTTAAGCTTAAAATAGCTCCACATGGGACCTAAATCATCCTGGCAGCTTTGCGTCTCCACAACCAGTTTTTTCCCCTTATTTTCCATATCATCTCAAAGAAAAGCAAAGAAGCAAATACTATTTTCATGCTATAAAAACTGATTGACAAAGTTGTAATCTACTTGCTTTGTAATCTACAAAGTTTAGCAAGTAGATTAGCTAAAGTTTCCTTCGATTGTTTGAAACTATTGTTCCAGTAGTTTGAAAGCTACTCATTTTAATGCTAAAGGGGAAAAAAATATTGTATATAGCTTCCAAATCTTTAGTCTAGAGACCAGATGCAAAACCTAAGAGGTGGGAGTTCTACCTGCCATAGAGAAATAAAGATTGTTTTCTCTTCACAAATCTACGGGGCATATTTTTTCTAGAGCTAGAAGTGAAAAATCCATAAAGAATAGATTGGTCAAAAGTTAATTCTGATCCCTTGGGGAATTGTTTAATTAACAGAACAATTCAGCATTCAACCCACAAGTACTTGCAGAGTGTGTGCACTGAGCCTGCACTGTTAGGTGCAGGGGAATCAGTGAAGACTCAGGGCGGCCTGGTACCGACGTGGTGAAGTTTACTAAAGCAGTTAGCCAGGCAGGAGATGGATATGCGGTGCATATTCCACAGGAAGAAATAACAGTTTTCAAAAGTTATAAGCCTGGGAATCTAAATAGATGATAATGTTTGTCTTGAAAATGATGGAGAAATTTGACTTCAGGATTTACTGTATCAAGTGGAAGTCATACATTTAAAGTCTTACATATTTAGCTTATCAAGTTAGAGAATCGACTATGCATAATGCATAGCCAAAGATTGAGTTTGATCCAATACAATACCAATGATGGGAGTATTAATAAACACATATTGTTTTGTTTTGTTTTTTAAGACAGGTTACCTTGTGCTAAGTAGAAAATGTCAAAGATATTAATTGTATTTTTACTACACACATTCATTAGGTCTAGTGTGGATAAAAATGTATTTTTAACAGACTCTTAGCATGTTTTATATATAGGATTGTATAAACTTGTGTCTGAGACTTGTCAGTAAATAAATCAATCCCACCACTCCAGGAAGGTACCACACCAACACGTCAAATTATTGTTATTAAGTATATAAATTAGGATTTCAGTTGGATATAATATATTTATACAAATTATTTTGTGAAGAAAAATAGTCCTAAAATGACTTTTTTCCCATTTTAAAATATTCTGCTTGAACTAGTGAAGAACACCATGGATAGTCCAAGACTTATTGACTTATTCTGTGGGTGATAAATCTCTATTCAGAGATATACAAAGCCTTGATTCAGACAGAATCTCTGACTAAAGCTCATGTCTGGGAATAATAGTGAGGAAGCTAAGACTTGAAAGCTGACTTCCAACCTTCCTTCTCTTCGTCCGTCTCCTTCTTTGTGCCCGTGTCAACTCAGGAACTAAACATTCAAAGACAGGCCCTCCCACAGTACGATCACACAGTGTGCCCAGGCACCTAGGCATGCCACCCAGGCACTGCCCTTCATTCTGAACACACCCATCCTCAGCCTCCTTCACACAACACTGGTTATTCCTATGGACTGTAAATCAGGCCTCATGGCTTTGTCCTGGCATAAGACCTTAGTGGGTGAGCCTTCAAACTCTGGCGCAGCTCAGTCATTGGCTAAATGCTGCCCCAAAGGATATGAACTCCAAGGCACTTCTATCTCCATGCTGGTTATGGGAGATTGTGTTCCCCATCCCCACCCCTCACCCCCACCCCCTGCAAAATCCTATTCTTATTGAAGCTCTAGCCTCCAGTGTGAAGATATTTGGTAAAGGGGCCTTTGCCACAGATTCAGGTTTGGATGAAGCTGTATGGGATCTTTGAAAGTGAAGTCACTCAGTCATGCCCGACTCTTTGCAACCCCATGGAAAGTAGCCTGCACCAAGCTCCTCTGTCTGTGGGATTTTCCAGGCAAGAGTACTGGAGTGGGTTGCCATTTACTTCTCCAGGGAATCTTCCCGACCCAGGGATCAAACCCAGGTCTCCCTCATTGTAGACAGATGCTTTACCGTCTGAGCCACCAGGGAATTGGATTAATAAAAAGAGGCCAGAGAACTTGCTCTCCCCCATCCCCATCTGGCACCATGTGAGATACAGGAAGAAAAGAAAGACATCTACAAGCCAGGAAGAAAGTTCTCACCAGAAAACAACCATGCTAAGCCTTGATCTTGAACTTCTAGCCTCAAGAACTGTGAGCAAATAAAGTTCCATTGCTTCAGCCAATCAGGCTAAAGTATTCTGTCATGGCAGCATGAGTTGAGTAAAAGTACTACACACAGCAAAGTAGTGCCAGCACCCAAAAACAGCCACCTGGATGGAACGGCAGATACAGGTCATGAGAAGCAAAACACATGGAATCCAAGGGTGGGGGGTGGACAAGCAGAACTGGTGAAAAAGCATTCAAGGTGATCTAGGCAGAACTCTGGTAGAGTCCTCCTCCAAGAGTTAAGAAGCAAGAGGAACTGGATGGGAAGCAAGATTCTGACTGATTACCCAGACACCTTGTTTACAGTTTGCTTTTCAATGCAGCAGGGAGGACGAGTACCACTACTTCGACTTTAAGAAACCCAGTGAAGTGGAGGGCCCACTGTATAGCGGTAATAGAAATCTAGAATATAATATAGTACAATGATTTCGTACTTAACACAAGGTTGTAGCAGACTCTTCATGGCCTGGGCATTAGCCTAAATATCAAGACAATCAAAGCTCAGTCAAGTTAATACTTATTGCAGTCAGGCTGGCTTTATTGAAGGCTGGGAACACTCCTCGTGTTTAACAAGGGATGGAAATAGATAAAATGAGTCTCATCTTTCTATCACAGAGAACATAAAAATGATCTTGTGCTGAATACAGTTTTCCTCTCAAAATCAATTTGTTCAATTTAATCAATATCACTTTCTTCACCATTTCCTGATCTTAGAACTGATCTAAATGAAAGTCATCAACTGGACCCCTTTGCCCTTTTTCTACTAGCTCTTTTTTGGGCAATAGGAGGCACAGGTAGGCAATTTGAGGGCAGGATAAGTTTAAACCGGGCTATTTATCCATCCAGTTCTTTCTGCCAGGTGTTTATGAGTTAAGGGATTCCCAGTGGTGAAGGGCACCATTCATCCAAGACCACTTTCTCCATAAAGCTATACATTTGGCTTTAGGACTAGGGATGGGAAGGACCTTCTTTCTGATTTGGTTGGAGTATTTCAATCTCTTGTTGATTCCTTTAAACTCTGCTAACACCTCTTCAAATTATCTTGAAATATCAAGCGTGTATGTGTGTACCAACTGACTGATAAAGACTTTCTATGATCAAAACTACAAAGAATCAAAAGAAAAGAATTTCATGGGCTGGACTAACTTGTTACATATCACTAACACATTCTATCTTTATAATAGTCCTGGAGCAGCCAAAATGGAAACAAGATCCTGCTTTTAGGAGACTGGCAATTTTCTTGAGTTCCAAAATCACTGCAGATGGTGACTACAGTCAAGAAGTTAAAAACATTTTCTCCTTGGAAGAAAAGCTATGACCAACCTAGACAGCATATTAAAAAGCAGAGACATTACTTTGCTAAAAAAGGTCCATCTAGTCAAAGCTAAGGTTTTTTCAGTAGTTGTGTATTGGTGTGAGAGTTGGACCATCAAGAAGGCTGAGTGCTGAAAAACTGATGGCGTTAGAAAAGACTCTTGAGAGTCCATTGGACAGCAAGGAGATGAAACAATTCAATTCTAAAGGAAATCAACCCTGAATATTCACTGGAGAGACTGATGCTGAGGTGGAATCTCCAATACTTTGGCCAACTGAATTGAAGAGCCAACTCATTAGAAAAGACCCTGATGCTGGGAAAGATTGAAGGCAGGAGGAGAAGGGGATGACAGAGGATGAGATGCTTGGATGACATTGCTGACTCAATGGACATGAGTTTGAGCAAGCTCCAGGAGATGGTGAGGGAAAGGGAGGCCTGGTGTGCTGCAGTCCAGGGGGTTGCAAACAGTCAGCCACAACTGAGCAACTGAACAATAATATATACATTAAAATCCCTAAAAAGTCAAACTACATACTATTCCAAAATCATTTCCACTAGGAAGTCAGTTCTGAGGATCACTGGACAATGACGGCCATCAGCAATGTGTGATGATCTCCAAACTTTCCATAACTATTATTTTCATTCACAAAATACTGTGGTTTATCTGATGCTGCCAAACCTCATGACACTTACGCACTTTTGATATCATTCAAATTCATTGCATCAAAAAGCACTTACTAAACTGGAATCAAAATCCAAAGTCAAAAATATTTTTGATATGTAGGATTAAGCAGATTTCTATATTTTTTTATTCCTGTCAGACTTCTCAGAGCCTATGCTACAGTATGCCATGATTTGTGAATTTCCAGAAGGAGCTAAACTGCTATGCATAACTCTCTAAATACATTCGACCACAGAACATTTCATTGTTTTCATAAAATACCTATTAACATCTCTCTTGCAAAATAAGGATAAGGATTTGTCAGAATCCTATTTAAGAAATAGCACACCAGTGAGTAATGACTCGCAGTGGACACATCTCAGCCACCCCAGGGCCATCAGCAATTTGAGGGCAGAGACTGCTTCTCTGCTATCACCCTACACCCTGTTCTTCCTTCTATGTAAAAGAGGTCCCCTTGTGACTGACTCTCCATTACAGTCTCTACTTATTCATTCTTAGCACTTGTCACTTTATTCAATATTAATTGTATCTATTTCTCTTGCACATGTCCCCCTGCTAGGCTTATGGAAACACCAAATAGGAAGAGACTTCATTTGTCTTATACTCTGGTATACAGTGCCTGGCATTCAGTAAATACTCAGAAGAATGAAAGGCTCTTGCAGAAGACATGGTCAATATTTTGTCAGTTGGGTACAATTCTACACACATATATATGTCAGCTGACTCACTCAAATCAAGGGACAGCCTGCTAGTCCCAGGATGAAAATGTTCTGCTTAATGTAGGGAAGGCTGCCAGCTGGCACAATCACATTGATGAAGGTTTGCTTTTAGGTTTTGACTGTATTTACAAACATAAATGTATTAATTATGCAATACAATCATGGTATGACATATGATCTTTTTACAGAAAGCAGAATAATGAGTACTTCTACAAGCTAAATGTAATCACCGTTACTGCTTCCTCTATAAGCTGAATCATTATAGGTTGTACATGCATGCTTCACATATATTGGTGACAGGATTGATGAAAAGGTGCCACAGTCAAAGATATGAGGATTACAAACAGAGGAAAAGTATATATTAATATTCATTTTTCTTTTTAATAGGCCTCTACTGAATAATTTGGGGCTTCCTATGGGGGTCAGTCGGAGAAGGCAATGGCACCCCACTCCAGTACTCTTGCCTGGAAAATCCCATGGACAGAGGAGCCTGGTGGGCTGCAGTCTATGGGGTCGCTAAGAGTCGGACACGACTGAGCAACTTCACTTTTACTTTTCACTTTCATGCATTGGAGAAGGAAATGGCAACCCACTCCAGTGTTCTTGCCTGGAGAATCCCAGGGACAGGGGAGCCTGGTGGGCTGCTGTCTATGGGGTCGCAGAGTTGGACACAACTGAAGTGACTTAGCAGCAGCAGCATGGGGGTCAGTGGTAAAGAATCTGCCCGCCAGTGCAGGAGAAGCGAGTTTGATCCATGAAGAAAGAAATGGTAGCCCACTCCAATATTCTTGCCTGGGAAATTCCATGGACAGAGAGGAGTTCCATGGCAGGCTCCAGTCCATGAGGCCGTAAAAAAGTCAGACATGACTTAGCGACTAAACAACAGCAACTGAATAATTCTTTGTAAAGACATGCATAGTAACAATTGATCTATTTTTGATGATGTAGCAGAAATAAGGGATGTTAGGTATATCACATATAATACAGTATGTACACTGCAATATTTCACCAAAAATGGCAGTCCTGGGGGCAAGTAGGTACTGATTCAACTGAGCAATATAGTGGATCTCCTTTGTTAACTATCAATACCCACCATCTAACAAATCCATACATGCCAGAAAATGTGGATTTAAAATGTGGCCCCTTACTAAACCAGTTACTTTAATCAAGGTTCTGATTTGGTGCACTCAGAACAGAAGATTGGCCAGTGCAATTTCCATTCAAAAAGAAATGCAGGTCAGTGTTAATGTGACATTTATCTGTAAAGACAGATTACACATTGGACTTATAATGACACCATAAAATATATTCTGCCCAAATGGACATCAATATATGAATGAAGCTTCTGAGAGGTTTTTTTTTTTAATTCTATTGAATTATGATGCATTTTTCTCCTTTGCCTCAGTTTATCAGCTCTTAAAAATGGGTTATTCAATGCTTAATTCTTTACAAGTATAGTTAACATCAGAAAACTATACTTGTAAGCCCTAAAGATGTTGCTTATATTTAAGTATTTCAGTGAAAATTATCAGTGTTACTATGTCAAACATTTCATGTAGATATTAAAACTCTAAAAGATAAAATATCTCCACTGACCAAGTTAGTATTTTTAATTTTACTGGTTGAATGGTAAGTCTCAGAACTTCTCTTTGACAGCAGCAGGCAGACTCTGGAAAGTAGTAAGTCACTTCTCGTGGAATGCCAGCCAAACCAAGGGGGCATCCTAGGAGCTCAGGGCATCAGTTATGGGCAACTGCTCTGGAGTATGGGCTTGGCCTTCTTTTTTGGCCTCATCAATGTCACTGGGGACAGTCCTTGAACACCTTAATGCTGCATGTCCATTTGAAACTGGGGGATCATTGTCAGCTAGGATTCCTGGCAGGTCTCCCCAACAGTCAATAGGTTTTCAGAAAGGTAAGACCCAGAAAATGTTTCTGAGGAATGGAGCACCTCATGCTGTTGGCCACAGAAGGAATTAACCATTAGAGGAGAAGGAGAACGTACAAAAGAGGAATGCAGTAGTTTATCTCCTGGTAACTTCCACTTCTTTGACTTGCACCATCTAGTCAAGGCTATGGTTTTTCCAGAGGTCATGTATGGATGACAGAGTTGGACTATAAAGAAAGCTGAGCACAGAAGAAGTGATGCTTTTGAACTGTGGTATTGGAGAAGACTCTTGAGAGTCCCTTGGACTGCAAGGAGATCCAACCAGTCCATCCTAAAGGAAATCAGTCCTGGATGTTCATTGGAAGGACTGATGTTGAAGCTGAAACTCCAATATTTTGGCCACCTGATGTGAAGAGCTGACTCATTTGAAAAGACCCTGATGTTGGGAAAGATTGAAGGCAGGAGGAGAAGGGGATGACAGAGGATGAGATGGTTAGATGGCACCACCGACTCAATGAACATGAGTTTGGGTAAACTCCAGGAGTTGGTGATGGACAGGGAGGCCTGGTGTGCTGCGGTTCATGGGGTCACAAAGAGTCGGACACGACTGAGCAACTGAACTGAACTGAACTGAACACTGAAGAAACAAACCAGGCTTAATGTATTTCCTCTGCCCAGATTTACATGGCCATGATTGAGACCCTCTGGACAATTTCCTCTCTAAATTAGCTTATCAGAGATGAGTCCACTTAGTGCTAAAACTCTGCTCCCAAGACATACCTCTCCTACATCACTGAAGCTGACTTCTAATGTGAATATGTGTTTCTTGAACTTAAAAATCAAATTCATTAAAAAAAAAAAATTTGTACTATTAGAAAGGTGCAACTTAGGAAAAATAAGATTCATTATTAATTTTCAAAAATGATATCACTAAAATATAACTGGATACATTATAAACTAAGTTACAGATGAGTAAGCCCTTGGAAAAATGTTTGTGTGATAAAGAAACTTTTTCATATCTTAATCAACAGCTCAACAGCCCGTGTGAGTTTCACCTTGGCTGATGCAGATTTTATAAATTCTGTTGAAATGAGAAATTCTGTATGTCAGATGCTATCATGTGTCCCCATCCATTTAAAATCCAATTTAGTAAGGTTGTCGTCCATATGTATAGTTACAATTCGAATTACCTGTACAGGGTTATATATTCCTAATAAATTTTGACATCTAAAAATGGATTTCTTGATTACTTTATGACATTTCAAAATAAAATTTTGTAGCCTGCTTCCTTTTCATATCGCTGAAACAAATGTGAATTCTTTTACACACAGAGAAAAAAGTGGGTCAAGTAGCAATAGGCATCTTGATACTTAGATAAGGATTCCAGATGCCCTGATTTTTTGACAGACGGTACTGTTGTATAGGATTTACTTATTCTTGACCCCAGATATTTTCTTTACAGCCACTTACAAGCAATGGATTTAAAAAAACATTGTCCCAAGTGGAGATTCTCTTCCAAGAGCAATATTTCAAAGATCTCTGTATAACTTTGCAAATGGCCATATTAATGGTTTAGCTTATAAGGAAAACAGAAAACAGAATTTCACAAGCCATTGAAATCATGTCACTATTTTTCTAAAACTAAATATGATCCAAATCCTTATAGAAACCAATATTAATTTGCTGCTTCACTGAAAAACAAAATGCAGTACAATCATCTGCTGGAATCAACACATTTTGAGAAATTATGACTAATTTTTTAAAGAACTTGTTCAAAACCACTTTAGCCTTGTAGTAACATAAATACTAAATAAAGACATGACAGTCATTACATTTATGATTAAGAGCTACAATTTCACAGTCCTTTACCAAGCTACTATTATTTGTTATTTATGTATGCCCTGAAAATTTACAGTCACTCTTAGTAGCCACTCCAGTGTGACAACACATCCCTATGTAGATTTGGATATTTATGGAATAGACTTTATTTTATTTTCCAAAACTGGGAGTTCCACTTTTCTGTAAAGAAAAAAGTCCCTTAAATTTAGTTAAAATTTGTGGTTTCACTAGAAATTTCCAAAGAACTGAAGAAAACTAAGGTGTCAACAATTGGTGTGGATACAGGGTTATACCTGCTCAGCACTAAGAGGAGAAAGAGCCATAGGGAAAACATGGCAGAAATAGGGCCATATCTTTGAAATGTTAATGCTGACTTTCTCTCCACAACCTCTGAACACACAGAGGCTTATTCTCACTTTCCCTTGTATCATCTTTACTAATTTATGCTGCAATAAATGCACTGTCTATCGCTTTGTCTTTTTATGCCTGTCAATTGTTTCTAAGCACCCCATAAACTTTCTTTAGGGCTTCCCAGGTGGCGCTAGTGGTAAAGAACATGCCAGTCAAGGCAGGAAACGTAAGATACGTGAGTTCAGTCTCTGGGCTGGGAAGATCCCCTGAAGGATGGCATGGCAACCCACGCCAGTATTCTTGCCTGGAGAATCCCACGGACAGAGGACCCTGGTGGCCTACAGTCCATGGTGACTCAGATGGTAAAAAATCTGCCTGCAATGCAGGAAACCTTGGTTTGACCCTTGGGTCAGGAAGATCCCCTGGAGAACAGAAAGGCTACCTACTCCAGTATTCTTGCCTGGAGAATTCCATGGACAGAGGATGCTGGCAGGCTACAGCCCATCGGGTCGCAACTGAGGGACTAACACTTTCACTTTTCAAACATTTTTTGGCTCTAAGGAAAGCCTTCAAGATGAAAGAACTTACTGAACATGATCAGAAGGATTCTTGCTATTCAGAAATTTGAACTGTGAAGCAAAGGGATACTCAGCTTTACTTTTAGCAATAATAATAACTAAGCATAGAGCTTCTTATAGGTCCATTGTGCTAAATTCTTTTTGAAACCTCCCAACCATATAAAAGATATTCATTCATTCAAATAAATAAAGTCAAAGTACTCCTAACTTAGCAGTATCATTCTAGATGCAGGGGATACTATGACCACAAAAAAATACATGTCCATTGCCTTTATAGAGCTCATAGAGCAAAACAGTTTCTCATAAGAGGCAGCAGAGTTGTGATTTAACCTTACATCATCCCTATTCCTAGGATGCATGGACTTAACCATGCATTCCATTACAATATATACAAAGCCTTTTTAGCTAAATAATTGATCAGATGTTGATGCTTCAAGCCAAAGACTCTCATTTGTTTGAAGCCCTCCATTGGGCAGGTATGAATCTGCTCCTCCTAGTAACCTTGGGGAAAGCAATTATTCTTACGGAGACCCAATTTCCCAGTTCTAAAATGACGTAGTATGATTAGGTGATCTTCAAGTCCCTTCCAGCTGCAGATTTTTAGATTTCTTGATGGAAATTGGTTCTACATAGCAGATGGACCCAGCAAGATTTTTAGCTTAAACAACCCATGAAATATGGCCTGTCCATTTACAGCTAAGGATATGGATGAAGCAGAGTAATTTACCGGATAATGGGGTCAGTGAAAAAAAGGAACTCATTCTGTGACACGATTTTTTACTCTAATATAATTCTTCCCTTAATACTAATCTTGCAGTTTGATGACCGTTGCCTGCTACCGTCTCAGAATCCCCTGATATTTTAAAGGTAGGGAATGAGGGAAGGAGAACTAGGAAAGAGAGTGGTAGAGGATGTGATGAAAATAGAGATGGGCCAAGGAACCCGTTTATTGAACTGTAAAAGAAGAATGGATAAAGGGAAAAGTAGGGACTGAAGAAAGTGTCACCGACATAAGAAGTCTTCTTCCTTAATCCTTTACACTTTTGTAAGATTTCTTGGCAGAGGAGTATGTGGAAGGTTAGTGAGTTTTATGGAAAATAGACTGAATTTGGATAGAACTAGGTTCAGGACCAAGCTGTTTGACCTTGTAGTTGTGTTTTACCAGAGCCTCCATTTCTTATTTAGAAAATGGGAATGATAATACACATTTGAAGTTTTGATATTCAGTAGATAAAAAGATAATGACAATCCAAGGCATTCAAAGATTAGGCTTCCTAGCTGACTTTAGCTTAGAAAAATGAATCAGTGAGAGTAAATCTTGTTCTTAAAATCCCTAGCTAGTTAGTGGACAGAGTCAATCCATTGGAAAAAAGCAATTTCTTTCCCAGTCCGCACAGCCCCACTTCTTCCTTTCTGTTTCCTCTCATATGGAAAATCTGCCGCCACTGCAGAACACCCAGAATGCTAAAGGCACTGATCTAAGCTTTGTACTGATGCAGATCGTCTAAAGAATGCACTACTATTGCTGTCTCACATATCTGCCTTTCTGTCTCTTGCATCTGTTTTGTTTTCTTCATGAAGACAGAAAAAAAGACACGTAGGGAAAAATAATAATAATAATCCAACTGACTATGTGTTGGCACTGCCATTTTGGGGGAGATGTTTTAGGACGTTACTAGAGGTCAAGTGCTTTAATCAAATATCTTTATGAACTTGTTTATATCTGTGAAGGCCAAGCCTTCTCTTACATAATAATTCAGTTATTCAAATAGTAACTTCTTATGACACAGTACTTAGAAATCTCAGCCAAACATAATAAACCATGGAACAGAATAGACTTATGGATATATTCCAAAGACTAACCCTTGACAAAAATATTTTTCTGCATCTAAATTTATTACTGTAGCTTCTCTGGGCTTCCCTGTTGGCTTAATGGTAAAGAATCCACCTGCCAATGCGGGAGACACAAGTTCGATTGGAAAGATTCCCTGGAGAAGGAAATGACAACCCACTTCATTATTCTTGCCTGAGAAATCTCATGGACAGAGGAGCCTAGCAGGCTACAGTCCATGGGGTCACAAAGAGTCGGACACGAATGAGCAAAACTAAACAACAACTCTGCACCACAGCCCTGTCCCCTCCAACAAACAGGTGAACCACTAGAAATACATACCATTCCAACCTCCAAACTGATGAACACGCTTACATCTTCCTTTTCTTCCTTACCATGAAATAAATATGGCTTGATATAATGTGGGTCCTTCCACCCTTGATCTATATATCATAACCTTTTGTTGTCTTAGGCCCATGGCTTTGCCATTTTAGCTTCTCTCTCCAGTAAAGTCAACATCTTCCCCTACACTGACTCAATCCTGTCAGTCTCGCAACATTCACAGCCTTCTTCCATCTTAAAAAAAATCTCTGCCATCTTGCCATCCAGCTACCTTCAGATCCTGCTTTATGTCTTTCCTTTCCTTGGATTGTAGGTGGTTGTCTCCTTCCTGTGTCTTCACATGTCTCCCCTCTTTGCATGTCTAGATTTTAATCTCCTTTTTTTTTTTTAAATAAGGACACTAGTCATGTAGGACTAGGGTCCATTCCAAATGACTTCCTCTCACCTTAATCATCTTTCAAAGACTCCTGTCTCCAAATACATTCACATTCTGAGGTTCTGGGCATCAGGACTTCACTGTATGCATTTCGCTGCTGCTGCTGCTCAGTCACTTCAGTCGTAGCTCGCCAGGCTCCTCTGTCCACGGGATTCTCCCGGCAAGAAGACTGCAGCGGGTTGTCATGCTCTTTTCCAGCGGATCTTCCCGACCCAGGGATCAAACTCATGGCTTCTGCACTGCAGGCGGATTCTTTACTGCTGAACCAGCTGAGAAGCCCTGTGTGCATTTTAAGGGCACACAATTCAGCCTATAAGAACACTCTTTGTTTTTATATTTGGGGAATCTCCTACATTGTGAATCTTTTCCTATAATCATTGAAGCCAAATTCAAAGATTTCCTTGCATCTAGCTTAAGTTCACAACACAGTGACACACAGAATGAGGGATCTGAGCATTGCACTCTGGGAAAAACAAGGCAAATCCATCTTGTTTCCAGGGGAAGCAGTACCAAGATTTTAGCTTTATACTGGGTGCCCAGCCATGATATCAGTGCTTTCTCATCTTGAAAGGGTCTATGGTACAATTTCAGGCATTGTTTCTGGAGAGGAAGCCTCAGAGAATCTTTGAGTTACCATATATCTTTTTAAAATTTTCACCTAAATTAAGAATATTTCTATTGTTTGCAACTAAGAATCCAATTGTTACCCTGAATTCCAGAGTGACCTATATAAGCCTTAACCTGGTTGAGGTGTTATTACAAAAGAGATTGATCAGAACCTATCAATTACCACTGTTAACTTTTCAAAACTATCTTTATTCCTGCTTTCAGTAATTAAAAAACAAAAAAAAAAAGTCAACCTTATCAAGTGAGCCTTTCACCTAGTTTTTCTGACTCATTCTCATTCACTGTTAATAAATCTAGTATGTTACTACCAGATGGATTTGTTTAAAATACATTCTTTGTAACCAACCCACTATCTACCCCAAAACTTTCAAAATCTATCCACTGCTTACAGGATAACATTCAAATGCCTCCTGTTTGTCACTGAAGTTTTCCAAAACAACTTAATGTGTTCCATCTTTCATTATAAATTTTCTCCTACTTTTAGGAAAATAAAGTGGAAAAAAATCATAATTCACTGTGCACATGGCATTTGGAAAAAATTTGTTAATAAACATTGTTTCCGACCACACATACAACTCTGGGAGCTTATTAACCCCACTTGTACACATATGAGAAATCTGAGACTAAGGAAGTTAATTAAGTGCCCTAAGGTGATACAAATAATGAATAATAGTACTGGGTTTTCATATCAAGTCTCCTTAGCCTGCTCATCCCGTGATTCTCTCCACTGCTTCCCATACATTTTCCAGCCTCTCAGCTTTTTCTCATGTTATGCTGTGGCCTGGAGTATTCAACCAATCTTTCCTTTGTCTACCCAGATCTTACTAATCCAGAGTCCAGCCCAAACGTCCAGTCTCAGTGAAGTTTCCTTGACATCTCCAGTTGATTTTTCTCCTCTTAACTGGTATAGTATTCATTATCTATACCACTCTCTTTGATGTTTTAACACATTATCTCATACTAACCACTTTATATGCATTTGCTTTTCATCCTGTTTGTGAAAATCTAAACTTTTAAGTATGAGATCATCATATTCTGCACATCCCTAAGTATTCTGCATGATTTTATGCACAGGGGAGTGTTACTACACAAATTGAATAGCCCCCATTCTTGAGACATGGAAAAGGATATCAAAATTATGTTTTACATTAACGTTGATCTTCAGGTGAACATAGGTCCCAGTTGCTTGAGTGACTAAGCATCTCCTTGATATTAATTTCTTTAGAAAAGAGAAACAAAAGTCATACATTTTTAATCACGTATTTTTAATTTATAGGGGCAATTATATTCTCAAAAGTATTTTCAGTAATTCCCATCAAATAGATAGCAACTCTAATTTCACAGGAAAGCTGGATGATTTTGGTTTGATTGAAAAAAGCAGCCTGTGAGCAAGTGGTGGAAGGTAATGTACCACAGTTTACAGCAAATCACTTAAATTTTTTGGAAAGCAAATCTTACTGTCTTTGCATCATAACCCACTGAAAATGATAGACTTGTAAAAAATTTGAAGTGGATTTTCTAAGAGATTTTCTGCTGCTGCTGCTAAGTCGCTTCAGTCGTGTCTGACTCTGTGCGACCCCATAGACGGCAGCTGACCAGGCTCCCCCGTTCCTGGGATTCTCCAGGCAAGAAGACTGGAGTGGGTTGCCATTTCCTTCTCCAACACATGAAAGTGAAAAGTGAAAGTGAAGTCTCTCAGTTGTGTCCGACTCTTTGCCACCTCGTGGACTGCAGCCCACCAGGCCCCTCCATCCATGGGATTTTCCAGGCAAGAGTACTGGAGTGGGGTGCCATTGCCTTCTCCAAGAGGCTTTTAAGGCCAAACAAAAGTACAGTTCAGTTCAGTCGCTCAGTTGTGTCCGACTCTTTGCAACCCCATGAATCGTAGCACACCAGGCCTCCCTGTCCATCACCAACTCCTGGAGTTCACTCAGACTCACGTCCATCGAGTCCGTGATGCCATGCAGCCATCTCATCCTCAGTCGTCCCCTTTTCCTCCTGCCCCCAATCCCTCCCAGCATCAGAGTCTTTTCCAATGAGTCAGCTCTTCACATGAGGTGGCCAGAGTACTGGAGTTTCAGCTTTAGCATCATTCCTTCCAAAGAAATCCCAGGGCTGATCTCCTTCAGAATGGATTGGTTGGATCTCCTTGCAGTCCAAGGGACTCTCAAGAGTCTTCTCCAACACCACAGTTCAAAAGCATCAATTCTTCGGTGCTCAGCCTTCTTCACAGTCCAACTCTCACATCCATACATGACCACAGGAAAAACCATAGCCTTGGCTCACTACAAATATTTTGTTTGTTTCATGCTAATTTATAGAATACAACCATACGGAACAAGGCATTCAAGTTCTGTAATTAGACCGTACACATCAGAAGACATCAGAAATAAGATGTACAGGATGTGCTAGTGCATGACCACATCAAATTTTCTTTATCAAATTTAAATGACCATATTAAGTGGTTCAATTACTATCCTCATTTGTGTAGAATTCCAAGCTCCATTTTATCCTTTGTGAGTGAATAAATTACAAAATGTGACTATGGTAACTATAATTGCTTTTATCCTCAGTGATCTGAGTATTCTTCCCATCACTTAAATAAAATTCTGAATTTGGGATTTGTAAATATCAGCAAATATTAAAAATTATTTTCCACCTTCACACAAGGCAGTTGAAATGAAATATCTCAATTGCACCAAAATCCAATGTTTACTTTAACTGTACATCATAGAGCCCCTTAAAAAAGAGTCAATACTATTCACTCTGATGCCTTGCAAGTATAGAATCGTTGCCTAGAAATGGAGGCTTGGAAATTCCAAAAGATCTTCTTCTTATTTACAGCGTAGTCCCGTCCATTTAAATATTTGTCTGGTGTCTTTCTGCGTCTAATTGATGTGAGTAGAGTGTCTGTGATAGTCAAGTCATACATTCTGGAGAGGCTTTGTAAATAATCTGGTCCACAACTAACCATAGTAGGATAGGACATAAAGATGAAAAGCTGAAAAGGTTAAATTAATTATGCCGCAGTTTGGTTATACTACCATATAGACTCTAGCCATTATTAGAAGCCTAGGGGTTTTAGGAGAAATCATATAGTAATCTAAGTAAGCAACCTTAGAATAATGACCATTCAAGTTATATTTTTATTGCTTATGTTCTATCACAGGATCAGACTAATATAAATGGGTAAAGCTGTAAACATATACAGATGACAGGGTTAAGTAATTAGGAAATGCTCCTCAAAGGACGCTAGCATCTTCTTCATCATTCTTTCCTTCAACTTGGACATGCAAAATCCAGGGTCCAAACAAAAAGAGCAAAGGAAGAGAATGGATGAGCAAGACAAGGTCTGATGACACACATAAGATACCTAGGGCTTACTTGGTGGCTCACATGGTAAAGAACCTGCCTGCAGCACAGGAGACCTGGGTTTGATCCTTGAGTCTGGAGATCTCCTAGAGAAGGGCATGGCAACTCACTCCAGTATCCTTGCCAGAAGAATTCCATGGACAGAGGAACCTGGCAGGCTATAGGCCATGGGGTCACAAAGAGTTGGACACGGACTGAACTAACACACACACAAGATCTCTACGTCTTCCCTCACCTAGTATATCTTATAAACGTACATGCAGTAATTTCACATACTAGAATGATTGAGCATTATAACTGTTCATTTTGCAACAAAAATGACTTGAGGGCCACTCTGTGCCAAACAATGTTCTAGGCACTGGGAATTCAGTGCTGTGGCCATAAACAGCTAATGAGAGGTTATAGCCCAGCAGAGAAAGCATTCAATAAGCAAATTGTTTCACGGATTGCCAGATGATAATGTTTGTGCTCAGTGGCTGCAAAAGATAAGAACAAAGTTTTACATAGCCATACACCAGTAGTCAGAAAAATTTTCCAAAGTAATAATAATATTGCCTTATTAAATATCACTAGTATGTATAAATGGGCTTCCCTGGTGGCTCAGACAGTAAAGACTCTGCCTGCAATGCAGGAGATCTGGGTTCGATCCCTGGGTTGGGAAGATCCCCTGAAGGAGGGCATGACAACCCACTCCAAGATTCTTTCCTGGAGAATCCCCATGGACAGAGGAGCCTGATGGGCTACAGTCCATGGGCTCACAAAGAGTCAGACACAACTGAGCGACTAAGCACAGTGAGTATTAATAGTAATATTTAAGATGAGGTCTGACAAATAATTAAAATTTAGCTTGTTAAGGTATATATATGTATGTATTTGAGGTCATTTTATTGTTTTGTTTGATTTTAAACATGAGAGAGCCTCAAGTTTATCTAAAAGCTTTTTAGAAGGACCTATTAAACAATAAAAGATTAAAGATAAGAGAAAGAGAAGGGCTAACAGATGGTATAAGTTTTCTGTGAAGTTTAGAGGGAAAAGGAGGGACTGACCTAGCTTGGAGAAGAGGCAGTTCCTCTTAGAGTTTGCATACAATAATTTAGAATTTGAATTTAACTATTGCAGTTTATTTATATTTGATTATTAATGCTTGATATGATTTTAAATGATGTTAAGGCTTTGCATTTCACACATGAGAACCATATGTATATGAAAGTGAAAGTCGTTCAGTTGTGTCCGACTCTTTGTGACCCCAAGGACCATATAGCCCATGGAATTCTCGAGGCCAGAATACTGGAGTGGGTAACCTTTCCCTTCTCCAGGGGATCTTCCCATCCCAGGGATAGAACCCAGGTCTCCTGCACTATGGGCAGATTCTTTACCAGCTGAGCCACAAGGCAAGCCCAAGAATACTGGAGTGGATAGCCTATCCTTTCTCCAGGGGATCTTCCCCACCCAGGAATTGAACTGGGTTCTCCGGCATTGCAGGCAGATTCTTTACCAACTGAGCTATCAGGGAAGCCCCTAT
The DNA here is from genome assembly GCA_006410635.1 of Cephalophus harveyi. Classification (NCBI taxonomy): domain Eukaryota; kingdom Metazoa; phylum Chordata; class Mammalia; order Artiodactyla; family Bovidae; genus Cephalophus; species Cephalophus harveyi. The sequence continues at coordinate 134,919 of SJYT01050236.1, read as the reverse complement.
GTATATGAAGCCATCTGCAAACATCTCTGATATCTATTCTGTTGCAAAGTTTTGAATACACACTTCTTGATACTATTCTTTCACATCAGATCCATCTTCAAAGTTTATAAAATCATTCCTTATGTGTTGTAAGTATTCCACTCAGTCGTTTCTACTAATATGTACTGACTTTAGCCCTGACAGTGGCCCTATATAATTTTTCTTTGCTAGTCTCCACATATTAAGATTATTTTATATTTTAGTTGTTTTTGGTATATGATTGATATAAATTCACACAGTTAATGTATACAGCTTAATGAGTTGGACATAAGCATATACCCATGACACTATTAATATCATTACAACCAAGGGCTTAAACATGTCTATCACCTCCAAAATTTTACTTCTGCTCTTTTGGGGGAATTCTTGTTTTGTTTTGTTTTTTGTTTGCTTTTTTCTTTCTTAAAGAACACTTAACGTGAAATCTATCCTCTTAACATGTTTTAAAGTGCACAATACCATATTCAATTTTTTAGGAGTGTCCATGCAGTATTTTGGAGTTCTCTTTGTTGATGTTTCAACAGCTAGCTTTCATTCATATTACATATGTAGCTAATTCAACTAAGATAGCTCAAAACTTCTTTGCTTTATACCACTCCAATAAAGTACCTTTTTAGTGCACAGCCTAAGACCTGCTTTATTCACAAAGCCCAAGTACTGCAGTTCACGCTGGAGTCTCTTCTTGTGAATTCCTCTTTACATTCTGTTCAGAAAATTTTATATTTTTACTGTGAATTGTCTTACACAGTTCACTACTTCTCCACGTGTGTAAATGTCAACTCTAAAATAATTTAGTTTGTTCTTCCTTTTTTTAAATGGCTTTGGTTTCTCCCATAATGCCTAGTACAATTTGGGGCACAAAACAGATGCTACATAGATATATTTTGTTTTGACTTCATGACATTCCTTTAATGCTGATGGACTGGTCAAAATCCTCAGTGTTATTGCTGCTATCTAGATATTAAATGAGATTTATAAGTGAAGTTAATAAAAGCTCTCAAGGAAATAAGGGCAACTTTTGTTGGAGAGCCAAGTTTCTGAGTTTCACAATCATATTGAGGTTGACCATCACTGAGAAGGTCTTTAGGTTGTCTGCGTGTGATTTGAAGTCAAATTTAATACCACTCTAGATGCGTTCCCTGCAAGCATATACTGGATTTATAGATTTGTTTTCATCTTTTATCAGAGCATTGTTTTATGTCATACTGCTGAAATGGCAGAATGGTAATGGTTTTCTCCTCTGTATAGTTAATGGAAATTTTTTACTGCTTTTAGATTCCTTCATAACTACATTTTCTCGAGGCCTAAGTCCATTTGACTGTCCCCAGTCTGAAAAATGATCTGCAATCTCTTGTGAGTCTGTGTGGGAGCATTTCTAGATGACTGACTCAGGATCTTTTCAATGATACCAATAGCATATTGAGTCATAAGAGGTTTGCTAAGGCTTTGAAGTGGAGCAGAACAAGAGTTGTTCTTGTTCATTGTTGCATTCTTATCTAAGCTAAGGAATACGTATATAATCAATCTAAACTTACTACACAGTTTATTTCACTTGATTTTAATAAAAAATGGATCAGTAAAAAACAATAAAAGCTAACATGGCCTGCTACAAATTCAGGAAATTTCCTTAGAAACTCGGTGATATTCTTAAGACAACCAAAGCTACTTCTCAATAATACTTTCAGGTGAAGTGTTTTTATGAAGCTGATTTAACCACATCATTATCATTGAGAGACATATATTGAGAACCCATAACATTAGATTATACTCAAAATTTTGAAATAGTTCTTGTTCTCATAGTAATTACAGTCTACTTGTAGAATAAAGTCCTTGAAACCTTATTTCTCATTAGTATTTCTTTTAAAGAAAACATTATCCAAATGAGAAAAAGGCTTAATGTGGAGACTGTACAGTTAATAGCATCATCTACTAGAATCTTTGATTAACAGAGCAATGAATCTACACAGAGCACAACAATCTGAGTCTCTGCCTTTCTTTCTAAAATTGATAGTGAATGCCTCTTTGTATTTATGCAAAAAAAAAAAAAGTTTAAAACTCATGTTCACACGAAAACCTACACACAGATTTTTATAGCAGCTTTATCCACAATTTTTAAAATTTACAGCAACCAAGATGTCCTTCAATAAGAAATGGATTAATAAACCATGGCACATCCATTCAATGAAATATTATTTAATGCTCTAAAGAAGCAAACTATCAACTCATGAATACATAGAGAAAATCTGAATGCATATTACTAAGTTTAAAAAAAAAAGTCAATCTGAATGAGTACATACTATATAAATTCAGCTATATGACATTGTGGAAAAGACAAAAAGACCATAGACAGTCAAAAGATCCAGTTTCCAGGAATAAAGGGGAGAAGGTGGAGCACAGATGAGTTTTAGGGCAGTAAAAATACTCTGTATGATGCTAGAACGGTGGATATATGTCACCATACAATTGTCCAAATCCACAGAATGTACAACACTAAGAATGAACTCTAAGGTAAACTATGGACTTTGGGTAATTATGATGTGTCAACATAGGTTTATTAACTGTAACAAGTACATCATTATAGCTGGGAATGTTAATAATGGGGGAGGCTATGTATATGTAAGTGTAGGGTGTATATAAGAAATCTCTGCACCTTCCTCTCAATTTTGCCATGAACTTAAAACTATTCAATTTTTAATTTAATTTAAAAGAAAAAAGTGATTCTTAAATGTTAAACCTTTTCTTTTCATTGGACATGAAAACAAGCTTTCACAGGCATGGCATCAATCTCTACTTGACCTTCTTAAAAGTCTCAGCAAGAAAATTTTATGTCATTCTTCCGTAGTCCCTCAAAAACAAGTAAATACAAAGCTTAATTAAAAGAAACAACAGTAGTAATCTTCAGACAGATCAACATATCATTTTCAAACAGATTTTATTGAAGTTCTGAACACCAAAAACAACAAAAAAAAGATGCTCTTTATAAGGTGAGCTCTACTGTTGCATCAAAACTTAAATTCAGTTTTCTCTTACAAAGCATGAAGACAACAAAAAATCAATTTCTAAGCCAATTATGAGATAAAATTATCAAAATCAACAATAGGACTCTAGACTCAATATTCTTTGATGCTCTTGAAGTTCATGTCATGCCAACAGCAGAAAATTCAGTAAAGAAAAACAGTACTCGTTCTTAGCTAACAAAAGAACTATTCTAGCAAATATAACTAGAACAACATGTCCTATCCTAGTCAGCAGCAAACAAGTGCTAAGAATGATTATGCTTTTGTTATTTGCAAGTAACTGTTCTATGATAATACCAGCACTTCAGATAAAGATTTGTTTACCAGAGTCTATACAGATCAAAACAATGGTATTACAAAATATCTTCTCAAACAACTACCCAATAACGGTCTTCTGCTTAAAGGAAAACGTAACATTTTCTATGTGGCATTTGGGTTTCCTTAATTAGGAATGACCAACATCATCTCCAAAAACAATTTTGTAGTCAGGTTTTTTGTTTGTTTTTTTTTTTTTTTTTCAATGGGAGAATTGTCTATACCTGTATATGTATGTTGTCATTGATGTTTAGTCTGTGGTATGAATGGGAACATCAAAACGGCAGTCCTTGACACTCTGTTTCATTAACCTTGCAGAGTGCTGTGCCATGCCATGCTCAGATGGACTGTTTAAAAACTGCTGCTTGATGATGCTGATGATGATGATAATGATGATGATGATGGCAATGACCACTGGTAGGTTAGTTGGGGACCTTCTGCTGTCCCCTAAATATGATTTTCTCCAGTTGGTCAATAATTTGCCTTGCCCTACTAATGGTAAAGGACAATTAAAGTGTATACTAAATGTTTTAATACTTTAAAAAATATCAGCCTTTGCAAAGCTGATGAAGTTAAATTATTACAATGGTTAGAGACGCTTACATAGGTTACCATTTACAAAAGAAAAGGCGTTTGAGGTCTGGAAAATATTTTTAAAAACAGAAGTAGCATTTTTGTTGCAAAAGAACATTTTAAAAATATAAAATGTATAGAGCAAAAATTCATTTTTATTCCTCCTCAATGCATCTGCCCCTCTCCAGATGCCTCTTCCATAAACAGAGTAATTGTTAATAATAGTGTAAGTAACCTTGCAAACATTTTTCTGCACATCCAAACTGTTTTTGGATACTGTGTAAACTCTAGTTGGTAGTCACATCCTTGGTTCCACCTGGAGATGGTGAAGGTACTCTTGAGCTATAATATCCTTCTTCTTTTAAAATGCTGTGAGTTATCTCTAAGGGTGAAATGGCACACAAGAGAGACAGCTTTTCAAGTCTTCCCTTGAATTCCTTCTCCAGTAAGAGATACTATGTAACTTATAGCACCTGGCCTGTTGCTCAGACCTAAAATTAGGGAATAAGCCTTCCTGGTTATCAAATCTCTTCTCTTATCAGTTCACAGTGTTTTTACCAATAAAAAGTCTTGCTGGCAGAGCTTCAGTCAAGGTGGCCTGACTCTGAACAAGACAGAATGGTGGCCTGTGGGGAGCAACTGAGCTGCTCATATGATGCCCAGGCTGCTGCTAAAGGACCACCTGCTGTTTCACAGCCTCAGGGAGGCTCCATCCCCTGCAAGTTCTTCATTTTTTTTTTTTTCCATTGTGTGTTCTTGAAATAATTCAGAGCAAAGGCACATTAGCACTTGGCACCTCAGTCAATGAACATGATTAAAACAGGACTATTAAAATATTGGGAAATATTTTTTCTTCCTTCTAAAATTGTGTTTTATTAGGGTAGGGTGGTTCTAAAACATGTGTCCATAAAACCGTTCCTTTGTCTCTCTTTCTGTGTCTCCATTTCTTTTACAAGTACAAACCTGAAAGATGAGAGTCTTGTTTTTTGTACCATGTAACCAAGATATTTGATATTTCATTACACTCATTTACAAGGAAACGTTGGTTGAATTTTCTAGTTCATCATCAGCTGAGGATCAGGTACTGAACACCAAATAAATGGTGATAAGAGGTGACATGACTAAAAATGCCCAACTCCGAACACCTATACCTGAGATAGACTGGTTTGCACTCCATGATCCACTGGAGGGTCACAAGAGCAGAGGGTTTTGGATTGAGTTCTCATTAATTAGTAAAAGAAGAAATATATTGATAAGTACTACATCATGATGTTATACAGAATTTCTTCTTATTATAATCATAAGCAAAATGCTTGATTGTTATTTCCAACATCTTGGAAAACAGAAATAGAATTTATGATTACTCCAAAAAATAAAATGAGTGTTCTCTTGAAAGGAGCTAAGGGCTGATCATGCATTTTTATCATAGGAAGAAATCAGTAAATAGTTAAGACTCACCAGTTAATAAATATGAAAGATAAAGATTTAAAGTGATCATAAATACAAAACTGAACAAAAGTTTGAAAAACAATTCTCTGATTTTAAAATCTTGTAAGAAGCTGATGTATTCAGAATTATAACCACCAACATCTAGAGAATGCTCTTTCTGCATAAATGATTCACTCTAGTTTGAATAAATTAATTTTAAGAAAAATGCAAAAAATAAAAGGCAAATGTTCAGAAGAAATAATAAAATAATTTTTAATAAAATTATTTAAAATATTCATTTGTAGATGTTAGCGTTATAAAAGCAAGTCCCTAAAACGATTTATTATTAATAAACTATAATATTAGAAGGAAATTGGGGTGCTAGAGGCCACTTTCTCCCACTCACATCTGAACATATGAAATCACTAGTAAACATAGGCTAAGCTTTCAACATAGTAAATTGAGACTCACCGTCATTCATTGACTCCACATTCAAGAACTGCCTAACGTGTGCCAGGCACTCTGCTGGGGATCCAGGTACTCGCACAATAAGAAAGCAAGGCCTATTCTTCAGGATTGTCAATATTAAGGGGAAAACTGTCCTGTTTCTGTGGTCAGGCAATAAGATAAATGACTATAGAAATCTGTTAAGTGCTATATTAGATGCATATATATAATAACGTTCTTTGGTCTTTCTGGACATACAAAAAAAAATGAGTAAGTATTCAAAATTTCAGCCAAATCTTGAAGTCTGAGTTGGAATTTGCCTAGTGACCAAAAACTAAAAAATAGGAATGGGAAGAATGGCTATTTAGAAAGTAGACATAGTAGTTACAAAGGCATGACAACAAATGAAAAAAAAAATTAAAAGCACCATGAAATTTTGGGAGCTGTAGATAGGTCTTAAATGTCAAATGCAGGACTCCTGTCTTAACTATATTCTGAAAGCACAGGCAGATCATGAGGGCTTTGCATATCATTCCAAAGGATTTGCTTTTCATGTTATATACAGTGAAGAGCCAGGTCAAGGTTTCAAAGAGCCACGTCAAGTGAAAAATGTGGGATCATATTTATGTTTTAGAGATTAACTCCTTGGTATGAAAATTCCAAAACTCAGAGTGTGTTTTGAAGAAACTTTCTTGCGGTTCTTGACTGTGTGCATGAAGCATGATTGTAAAATAAAATCTCCTTCAGGGCTGTCTTTGAATGAAAATGAAACAGTGAATTTACCCCAGTATCATAGACTGCTCCAGATGGATGAAATCTTGTAACTCGTTTATCCTACCTCAACTCTTACTACTTATTTATTCATCTATTTGTTTCTCAAATATTTACTGAGTATCTGCAGTGTACTAGACAAACTCTCTGCTTTAATGAGGCATATTACCTACACTATCTAGACAATAAAAAAACAATTATTAAAATAAATTTACATTTTAAAATAGTAATACATGCAGGTAATGATGAAGTAATTCTGCAAGAATACTATACAGGAGCCCCGTATAGATGGTGGGCTCGGAAAGGCCTATCTAGAGAGTGGTTCAGTTCAGTTCAGTCGCTCAGTCTTGTCCGACTCTTTGTGAGCCCATGAATCACAGCACGCCAGGCCTCCCCGTCCATCACCAACTCCTGGAGTTCACTCAGACTCACGTCCATCGAGTCCGTGATACCATCCAGCCATCTCATCCTCGGTCCTCCCCTTCTCCTCCTGCCCCCAATCCCTCCCAGCATCAGAATCTTTTCCAATGAGTCAACTCTTCGCATGAGCTGGCCAAAGTACTGGACTTTCAGCTTTACCATCATTCCTTCCAAAGGAATCCCAGGGCTGACCTCTTTCAGAATGGACTGGTTGGAGCTCCTTGCAGTCCAAGGGACTCTCCAGAGTCTTCTCCAACACCACAGTTCAAAAGCATCAATTCTTTGGCGCTCAGCCTTCTTCACAGTCCAACTCTCACATCCATATATGACCACAGGAAAAACCATAGCCTTGACTAGACAGTCCTTAGTTGGCAAAGTAATGTCTCTGCTTTTGAATATACTATCTAGGTTGGTCATAACTTTTCTTCCAAGGAGTAAGCGTCTTTTAATTTCATGGCTGCAATCACCATCAGCAGTGATTTTGGAGCCCAAAAAAATAAAGTCTGACCCTGTTTCCACTGTTTCCCCATCTATTTGCCATGAAGTGATGGGACCGGATGCCATGATCTTCATTTTCTGAATGTTGAGCTTTAAGCCAACTTTTTCGCTTTCCTCTTTCACTTTCATCAAGAGGCTTTTTAGTTCCTCTTCTCCTTCTGCCATAAGGGTGGTGTCATCTACATATCTGAGGTTATTGATATTTCTCCCAGCAATCTTGATTCTCGCTTGTGTTTCTTCCAGTCCAGCATTTCTCATGATGTACTCTGCATATAAGTTAAATAAGCAGGGTGACAGTATACAGCCTTGACGTACTCCTTTTCCTATTTGAAACCAGTCTGTTGTTCCATGTCCAGTTCTAACTGTTGCTTCCTGACCTGCATACAGATTTCTCAAGAGGCAGGTTAGGTGGTTTGGTATTCCCATCTCTTTCAGAATTTTCCACAGTTTATTGTGATCTACACAGTCAAAGGCTTTGGCATAGTCAATATTATCAATTGTCATCTAAGGGATGATTAGGAAATGATTAAATAAAATGTGAAGAAGGGAAATAATGTGCAAAACAATGATGCAGAAAAGGTCTTCATACAGAACCTGGGCATGTTTAGGAGCGGTGAGCAAGCAGGACAGTAGCAATAGAGACACTGGGGAGTTTTGTGACAGTGATCAGGGCACTATAGCAGGTAAAGAAATGCAGTCAAGAAAAATCTGTTTGTAATGGTTCAAGTCTCATGACTCCTAGTTAATGTTCTTTACTTTAGAGCCTAGAAACAGAAAGATGTGGAGGAAAAAAAAAATGTATATATATATATATATATGTACCTTTCCAGTATAATTCAGTATTTATCATATCATCTGCATTGGGTAAAAAGTCTTGCTTCTAGCATGTTGTGTTACATTTTTGGTCCTTTTTTCCTTAAGAGATATACAATCATATGGCCAAATGTATCATGAACTGAATCCACTCTGGCTGGCCATACAATTTCTCAGGCTATTCTAGTAAGAATTTAAATAAACAACATTAAGACTATGATCTCAATATCAGACGCTCACAAGGATGATGAACAAGAAAAAAAAAAAAAACCAAATGAGTGACTAGTAAGTCATTCATGAATTCAAAGTATCTAGAATAATTAAAATATCCACAATTAAAATAGCAAATTTTGCTATTTTTTAATGATCTGACTCACACTGTTGCAGGAAGTTTCACTTAATATATGTATATGATTATGTAGATCAATGTTTACATTTTTACATTCTTATAGACATGTTGTGAAAATAAAGTGCATAAATCACTTATTCCCTGGTTACCAGAAAATGTTTATACATAGATTGTAATAACACAGATGAAAGTTTGGGGTGAGCGGGGGGTTGGGCGCCAAATAGGCCAAATCACCCTTATTCTCACTGCTCTTCTGCATTATTTATGTGTGTGGTAGAACTAATATCCCATATATGCTTCCCTTTAGAATGAATTTTCCAAGCTTCCTTTCAAATATGTACAATGTTGTGAAAACTGTTAAGATTTCATTATGTGAAGAGAAAAATGTGATATTTTCTCAGATAGCTTTTTACTCAAGCAACTCAGAGAAGGAATTTATTTTTCACCACTTCAATCTTGTCATTTATTTAGTCTTCAGTGGGGAATAGTGTCTTTGCTTTGGTGGAACTGAGCAATTTGTAGAGGAAAGGATAAAGTCCCTATAGTAAGTTCTGAGGCCAATATTTCATAGATCTCTGGCACACGCAATTATTAATTACCTTCAAAGATAAATGAAGGTAATCTTTGAGTTTGCAATCTTTATGTCTAAGTTAACTCAGTTTTTATATCTGTCATTACTCTTTTTAAAATGATAAGGTTAACTATGTTCTTGAATGATATAAATTCTGATGGTAAGCGTGATACTTGGTACTGATAGCATGTTCAAATTTCTGAATTCTTTGAGCTTTAGATTTGGGGCATTTAATAGAAAAAGGGGGCTTCCCTGGTGGCTCAGATGGTAAAGAATCTGCCTACAATGTGGGAGACCTGGATTCACTCCCTGGGTTGGAAGATCTCCTGTGGGAGGGCATGGCAACCCACTCCAGTATTCTTGCCTGGAGGATCCCTGTGGACAGAGAAGCCTGGCAGGCCACAGTCCATGGGGTCGCAGAGCTGGACACGACTGAGTGACTTAGGTGTTTTGATTAAATCTCATAGCCATGTCCATGAATATTATATGCTATAGTGTACCTAAGAACAAAATAGAAATATTCTAATGGTGAGCTTTTGAGATATGCTTTCTATTTAACAAAAATTTAGAGCTCAAATATTTGCCAGAAATCATCCTGCTTTGCTTTGGTGTGGGGGATAGGGTCCTGGAAATGACTATATTAATAAAATATATTTCTTAGTGCTACCACAGATATGTACAGATACATGGATAGTGGATATCTGTATTATGCATAGAAATATTATATAGAGAGATAAAATCATTCTCTTAGTATGGAATACTTTAACACATGAATTCAAAACTGGCTCTATCAATTTTCAGTTGTGCTAAAGTTGTTTTTTACACACTCAGAACCTCAATTCACCTACTTTGTAAGGGATGTGAATTAATGATCAGTCATAATTACAAATGCCAACCTAAGCAAAAATTCTTCCCTTTTTCTCCTTACTTTCCCCAGAGCATGCAGAAAAAAAAAAAAAAGCAAAATGTAATAAAAAATAAGAAAAATATAAGGTCTTAAAATAAGACAGAAAGAAAAGAAAATGTAATAAAAACAGAAGATCTTGAAATTGGAAAGAAGGGAAAGAAAATAAAGGAAAAAATAGAAATTTAAAAAGCAGAAAGAAAAGAGTTGAACTGTATGCTAAATGCTTTAACATTACCATGAGTTTCTTAGGAAGAATTTCTCTAAAGTCTATGGCATGAATTGCTTACCCTAGACACATTGAGGGTAGTTAAACATAGATGAATCCACACTGCAGTAACAACTCAAGCTATTTCAATCAGAACTTGAGTCTATTCACATAGACCCTTCATCAAAGAAACTATTATATCTGGTTTATAGTATCAGGTTTATTACATTAACTAATTGGCTTTATTGATGGTGACAACCCCTAGAATCTTCAGAGCCTTTAGTGTGTGTGTGTGTGTGTGTGTGTGTGTGTGTGTGTGTGTGTGTTTTCTTCAGCAATTCAAATGATATTCTAAACTTGGGAGAAGAGATTAAGCTCAATGGTGTATATCCATTTAAAGTGAAAGTGAAGTCGCTCAGTCGTGTCCAACTCTTTGCGACCCCGTGGACTGTAACCCACCAGGCTCCTCTGTCCATGGGATTCTCCAGGCAAGAATACTGGAATGGGTTGCCATTTCCTTCTCCAGGGGATCTTCCCGACCCAGGGATCGAACCCAGGTCTCCCACATTGCAGGCAGACGCTTTAACCTCTGAGCCACCAGGGAAGCCCAGGAAAACATATTTCTTGGATCTATATAGCTTGAGACTCATAAATCAATATCTCAGAATCTTCTAAACCTAGTCTGTATATCAGCAATCAATCCACAAACTCCAAAAAGAAAAAGAAGGCTACTATGTGACTCTCTGATGAAAAATCACTCCAAACAATTTTAATCTCCTGCAATAGTGGAATGCATTTTATTTTTCACTACTAGGAATCAGTGCCATTCGATATTTTTTTCTATAACAGACAAGCTAATGGACCAAAATTATCTTCTTCAATTCAAATTCAGGAAGTAATTGATATAAGGAAGCTTGATTTTAATGACCACTCCATTGGCAGAATTTAAACATCCATTTGCCTCAAATCAGTAGTCATCCAGATAATAATTATCCAGGTACGATCTGTTTCCATTACCCTTTAGTAGAACTCAATTCTTTCATCTCTCTTTGCACTTTAAAATTTTAAGAAACCTGATTTGTAGAATGAGATGATAGTGTCTGGCCTTTTTTTTTTAAACATCCCATTATTAATAAGTCAGTGATAATTAAAGTAATAATAACTGATGCTAAAAAGAATTAAAACACAAGTTCAGGCTTTAGATTAGAAGAGAGTGCTGATTTACAAAGTAATCATTCAAGGGACCTAGAATATACATATTGCTGCATTATTAAAGTTTAATTCTTCTAGAGAATTTCTTTAGACATTTAAATTATATCTGCAGCATGTTTAATATCCATTTGCTAAACACTAGACTAATGCATTAAATATCTCAGGTACATCTACATTCTAAGAAGAAATTTTTGAAACAAAATACAGTAAAGCAAAGAAATTTGTCTCAAAGGTTAAAAAACAGATGATGAGAAAAGTATTAATATTTGAGGCCTATATGGCTTTCCTAAGGCTTTACAACTCTCATCCTGGAGGCAGACATTGATGAGGTTTTCTCCGTATAAAACATATTCTGAGACTAGGCCCTCCTCAGTTGGTAAAGAATCTGCCTGCAATGAGGGAGACCGGGTTCAAACCCTGGGTTGGGAAGATCCCTTGGAGAAGGGAAAAACTACCCATTCCAGTATTCTAGCCTGGAGAATTCCATGGAATGTATAGTCCATGGAGTCGCAAAGAGTCGGACACGATTGAGCAACTTTCACTTCTCATTTAACATAAACAAAATTCCTAAAGCAAATATAAATACTGTGCCCCGTAATTAAGATATCATCTTCACGACCCAGATAATCATGATGATGTGATCACTAATCTAGAGCCAGACATCTTGGAATGTGAAGTCAAATGGGCCTTAGAAAGCATCACTACGAACAAAGCTAGTGAAGGTGATGGAATTCCAGTTGAGCTGTTTCAAATCCTGAAAGATGATGCTGTGAAAGTGCTGCACTCAATCTGCCAGCAAATTTGGAAAACTCAGCAGTGGCCACAGGACTGGAAAAGGTCAGTTTTCATTCCAATTCCAAAGAAAGGCAATGCAAAAGAATGCTCCAACTACCGCACAATTGCACTCATCTCACATGCTAGTAAAGTAATGCTCAAAATCCTCCAAGCCAGGCTTCAAAAATACATGAACCGTGAACTCCCTGATGTTCAAGCTGGTTTTAGAAAAGGCAGAGGAATGAGAGATCAAATTGCCAACATCCGTTGGATCACAGAAAAAAGCAAGAGAGTTCCAGAAAAACATCTACTTCTACTTTATTGACTATGCCAAACCCTTTGACTGTGTGGATCACAAGAAACTGTGGAAAATTCTGAAAGAGATGGGAATACCAGACCACCTAATCTGCCTCTTGAGACACCTATATGCAGGTCAGGAAGGCTGAGCGCCGAAGAATTGATGCTTTTGAACTGTGGTGTTGGAGAAGACTCTTGAGAGTCTCTTGGACTGCAAGGAGATCCAACCAGTCCATTCTGAAGGAGATCAGCCCTGGGATTTCTTTGGAAGGAATGATGCTAAAGCTGAAAGTCCAGTACTTTGGCCAGCTCATGCGAAGAGTTGACTCATTGGAAAAGACTCTGATGCTGGGCGGGATTGGGGGCAGGAGGAGAAGGGGCCGACCGAGGATGAGATGGCTGGATGGCATCACGGACTCGATGGACGTGAGTCTGAGTGAACTCCGGGAGATGATGATGGACAGGGAGGCCTGGCGTGCTGCGATTCATGGGGTTGCAAAGAGTCGGACATGACTGAGTGACTGAACTGAACTGAAATCTTAATTGGATATCATTTCCAAAAATGTCATCTTTCACATACCCCTGTTCAAAGGAATAAATTTCATTTTCTTTTGAAAAGCAATCTGCTATCTATGGCTTTGATATGCACAGAGGGATTTTCTACATCCAACCCAAAATTCATTTCCAGATAAGAGAAAGAAAGACTGCTACCTGAAAGTTGAACTAAACATCAATATCAAATTGATTGAAACACATATGTGTAAAGTCATATTAAGTTCTAGAAGTTCTCCCTGGAATCCACGAGATTTGAGGAATGAGTCAATCAGAAAGTGAACTGTTAGAAACCAAAGCACTTACAAGACAAGGAAAACATAAATAAATAAACAAAAACGGTACTGACAGTACCCACCCAAATTCTTCAGTACCCAAGGGCTTGAGTCAATCTATCAGTGTATTACATATGTACTTTGGATATGAATGTTAAACCTCATTGAGTTACCAGTTCTTTCTATTCCAATGACAGCAATCACAGAAAGTTTGTGATAGTAATGTGGCTTCTTAAGACAGCTGTCTACAGAGAATGAAAGCATTGACCACAGAATGTGAGTGTTCAGGACCTTAGCCAGTTTGCTACTTCTTATAAATAAATCAACTGGTGTTCTCATCTTATGTATCAACATGCATGAATTTTGTTAGCATAAGCCAAGCCTGAGAAACAGAGTCTGCTCTCATTTCTGCTGAAACTCGTTTCTGAACCAGTAAGATTGAGAGTTAGATTAAGCAGTACAGTGGATGCATCCAGGCAGAAGAACCACTGAGTCTCTAGACAACCAACAGACCTACTTATCAGTGACACTCTGATCCTGGCACTCTTCCTTGAAAATCTGACTTGTATAGAATCAAGGTGAGAGAACTGGTAGAAAAGGAGAGGACAATCCAAGTAATCTGAGACTAAGAGTATTATAAACAAGAAGGAAAATTCTAAGACAAGGTATGAAATAATGAAAAAAATACAGACTTTGAGTGACATTATCCTTACTCTGTCTCTCTAACCTGATCCCTTAGCTACAAAATAATACCTAATTCAGAGGATTGGTTTTTGGGAGGAGGAAGAAGGGACTTACATGAAATAGTAGATGTCATTCTCAGAGCCTGACATAAGTGTTTAATATATAGTTTACTTTTTCCCCTTATCATAATTTACTTGTGTGTATTTTAATACAGGGCTTTCCCAGTAGCTCAGTGGTAAAGAATCTGCCTGCCCAATGCATGAGACATGGGCTCGGTCTCTGGGTTGGGAAGATCCCCTGGAGGAGGAAATGGCAACCCACTCCAGTATCCTTGCCTGGAAAATCCCATGGACAGAGGAGACTGGCAGGCTACAGTCCATTGGGTCACAAAAGAATCAGACACAATTTAGCAGTTAAACAACAGCAATTCATAACAGAGAAACCCACCACTAAACATTAACCATTCATAATAGAGCACCACCCCTCCGCCCCCGTTGTTGTTGTTCAGTCAGTCAGTTGTGTCTAACTCTTTGTGACCCCATGGACTGCAGCACACCAGGCTCCCCTGTCCTTCACCATATCCCGGAGATTGCTCACTCTCATGTCCATTGAGTCAATGATGCCATTCAACCATCTTGTCCTCTGCCATCCCCTTCTCTTCCTGCCTTCTTTCTTTCCCAGCATCAAGTTCTTTTCCAATGAGACAGCTCTTTGCATCAGGTGGCCAAAGTATTGGAGCTTCAGCTTCAGCATCAGGCCTTCCAATGAACATTCAGGGTTGATTTCCTTTAGGATTGACTAGTTTGATCTCCTTATAGTTCAAGGGACTTTCAAGAGTTCTCTAACACCACAACCCAGCCTAGTCTTAAGAATTTAAAAACAAGCAACTTTAGTTTCCACAGTTCTGCCTAAGTAACTGTTTTTCTCATAGTATTTTCCTTCCACCATAAATGGTGGAAAGTAAAACCGATATAGTAGCTGGTTCTCAGGTTTTTGACCTTCTTTTTTTATTTGTTAGCATTTCATAGAATTGAAGGCCCTTTGAAATCCTTTTATCCAACCTATAATTCCACCTGATAATCATACCTAATCCATTGATAGCATAGTTGACTTACTATTTTGCAGTCCTTTTTAATTGTCAGCTGGAAGAGAGCACTGTTTAACCCTAGACAATAAATGACTACTTTGGAAATCCAACCATATAAGTAAGAAAAGACACATCAACACACAGATCTTGCTCTTAAAGCAAACTTTCACATAGCACTAATCCAGCTTTCCCATAGATTCTCAGGAACACAAGCATTGCTAGAGGTAGCAAAAGATTTTCTTTCTTGTGTTAATCTTTGGTTTTATCAGCCTCTTCCGAGGAAGAAAGAAAAGTGTATTTTAATTCTGCATCACTTAATTTTGGATATGTGTTTCCCCATTTTAGCTGTGTTTATGATAGATCATTTTATTGATATTACATCTTGTTTCTATTACATTGTATCATTTTCACATATAAGGGAAGTGGCATAGCAGGTCATAATTTATCAAGAAAAATAGTAAGAGAAAATGTCAGATAAGAGCAGTCAGTATGTGATGACTCTACAGAGCACAAGTAACTTGAGGAAATCAGCTTTAAAGTTACAATTTAAGTCACAGTCTAGTGACTCTAGCCAGAGGAAATTTAAAAAACAGGTTGTGGCAACAGTGACTACAAATTCAAAAAAGGACTGGCTTCTAAAATTTCTGCAAAAAACTATGAGTCAAGCCTTAAGGAACTTCTATATTAAGGTACCAGTTATGAAACCATGCTGTATCTCCATATACCAGGGTGAACTCTCTCTTACATGGTTTAGTTTGAGAAAGAGCTACTTTATTTCATAACAATTATTTGTATTATTGGAGTGCCTACTGTGTGCCTGGTACTTGCCTAAGCTCTTTATTACATCAACTCAT
This sequence comes from Cephalophus harveyi, assembly GCA_006410635.1. NCBI lineage: Eukaryota > Metazoa > Chordata > Mammalia > Artiodactyla > Bovidae > Cephalophus > Cephalophus harveyi. The sequence continues at coordinate 118,831 of SJYT01050236.1, read as the reverse complement.
GTATAACACAATAGCCCAACAAGGCTAATACCAGTATTTCTCCTCACCAGTGTAGGTATGAAGGCACAGAATATGAAGGGTCATGCCCAGGGACTAATACAGTCACCTTGAAAATGGCAAAGCTGAAATTTTAATCCAAACAATTTGACTCTACAGCTGAATTCCTAACCAAGTTACTATAATTCTTTTGTTTTAAATACGAGCATTCTTGCTATCATGCCACATAAGTGTCTCAGGCTTGGGAGGACATGCTTCCTGTAAAATCTCATGGTGAAAATAATATTGGCTCTGGAAAAAAAAAAAATGAGTTGGCTCAGATCACCAAAAGCCTTCTATATCCAGAGAACTAACAAAACAATATCAACCCTGATAAAAATACACATGCATACGTTCTAAGTCGCTTCAGTCGTGTCCGATTCTGTGTGACCCTATGGACTGTAGCCCGCCAAGCTCTTCTGTCCATGGGATTCTCTAGGCAAGAATACTGGAGTGGGTTACCATTCCCTTCTTCACGGGACATTCCCGACCCAGGGATCAAATCCGAGTCTCATATATCTCCTGCATTGGCAGCCGGGTTCTTTACTTCTAGCGCCACCTGGGAAGCCCCAATAAAAACATAAATGCCTCTAAAATATGTTTGGCATTGGCTTATGGGATCACAGTTAATTCTTCCCAAATTCAGTTCTGGCACTTCTATCTTCTCCTTTGATATGTACTTTTGGAGGGCATTTGCTTACAAAACTGACATGTTCCTCAAATCAAAAATATTCTCCAGATAGTAACCTCTTTTATTAATCATTGTTTAATAACTACCACACACAATTGCACTCATCTCACACGCTAGTGAAGTAATGCTCAAAATTCTCCAAGCCAGGCTTCAATAGTTCGTGAATTGTGAACTTCCAGATAGTCAAGCTAGGTTTAGAAGAGGCAGAAGAACCAGAGATCAAATTGTCAACATCCGTTGGATCATCAAAAAACCAAAAAGAGTTCGAGAAAAATATCTACTTCTGCATTATTGACTATGCCAAAGCCTTTGACTGTGTGGACCACAAAAAACTCTGGAAAATTCTTAAAGAGATGGGAATACCAGACCACCTGACCTGCCTCTTAAGAAATCTGTATGCAGGTCAGGAAGCAATAGTTAGAACTGGACATGTAACAACAGACTGGTTACAAATAGGGAAAGCTATAGGGACTACGTCAAGGCTGTATATTTTCACTTTGCTTATTTAAACTTTATTCAGAGTACATCATGAGAAATGCTGGGGTGAATGAAGCACAAGCGAGAATCAATATTGCCAGGAGAAATATCAATAACCTCAGATATGTAGATGACACCACCCTTATAGCAGAAAGTGAAGAAAAACTAAAGAGCTTCTTGACAAAAATGAAAGAGGAGAGAGAAAAAGCTGGCTTAAAACTCAACATTCAGAAAACTAAGATAATGGCATCCAGTCCCATCACTTCATGGCAAATACAAGGGGAAACAGTAGAAAGAGTGACAGATTTTATTATTAGGGGGCTCCAAAATCACTGCAGGTGGTAACTGCAGTCATGAAATTAAAAGACATTTTCTCCTTGGAAGAAAAGCTATGACCAACCTAGATAGCATATTCAAAAGCAGAGACATTATTTTACCAACAAAGGTCCATCTAGTCAAAGCTACGGTTTTTCCAGTAGTCATGTATGGATGTGAGAGTTGGACTGTAGAGAAAGCTGAGCACCGAAGAATTGATGCTTTTGAACATGGTGTTGGAGAAGACTCTTGCGAGTCCCTTGGACAGCAAGGAGATCCAACCAGTCCATCCTAAAGGATATCAGTCCTGAATATTCACTGGAATGACTGATGCTGAATGAAGCTGAAGCTCCAATACTTTGGATATCTGATGCGAAAAACTGACTCATTTGAAAAGATCCTGATGCCGGGAAAGATTGAAGGCAGGAGGAGAAAGAGACGACAGAGGATGAGATGGTTGGATGGCACCACCGACTCGATGGACATGAGTTTGAGTGAACTCCAGGAGTTGCTGATGGACAGGGAGGCCTGGTATGCTGTGATCCAAGGGGTCCCAAAGAGTTGGACTCAGCTAAGCAACTGAACTCAACTGAATAAGGGAGGAAATGGCAGCACCATCTCCTTCACATGCACTTGAAAATCACTGTAGTGTAACATGGTGGAGTACAAGCACAGCTTACACCAAAAAATTCACTGTTACAGAGTTTTAAAACTTTATTGGAAGAAAACCCAAGGAGTGTGTGTCTTTTAATTTCATGGCTGCAGTCACCATCAGCAGTGATTTTGGAGCCCCCCAAAATAAAGTCTGACACTGTTTCCACTGTTTCCCCATCTATTTCCCATGAAGTGATGAGACCGGATGCCATGATCTTCGTTTTCTGAATGTTGAGCTTTAAGCCAGCTTTTTCGCTCTCCTCTTTCACTTTCATCAAGAGGCTTTTTAGCTCCTCTTCACTTTCTGCCATAAGGGTGGTGTCATTTGCATATCTGAGGTTATTGATATTTCTCCCAGCAATCTTGATTTCAGCTTGTGCTTCTTCCAGCCCAGTGTTTCTCATGATGTACTCTGCATATAAGTTAAACAAGCAGGGTGACAATATACAGCCTTGATGTACTCCTTTTCCTATTTGGAACCAGTCTGTTGTTCCATATCCAGTTCTAACTGTTGCTTTCTGACCTGCATATAGATTTCTCAAGAGGCAGGTCAGGTGGTCTGGTATTCAAGAAAAGTTAAGACCAACCTAGATAGCATATTCAAAGGCAGAGACATTGCCGACTAAGGTCCGTCTAGTCAAGGCTATGGTTTTTCCTGTGGTCGGTCATGTATGGATGTTAGAGTTGGACTGTGAAGAAGGCTGAGCACCGAAGAATTGATGCTTTTGAACTGTGGTGTTGGAGGAGACTCTTGAGAGTCCCTTGCACTGCAAGGAGATCCAACCAGTCCATTCTGAAGGAGATCAGCCCTGGGATTTCTTTGGAAGGAATGATGCCGAAGCTGAAACTCCAGTACTTTGGCCAGCTCATGCAAAGAGTTGACTCATTGGAAAAGACTCTGATGCTGGGAGGGATTGGGAGCAGGAGGAGAAGGGGACGACAGAGAAAGAGATGGCTGGGTGGCATCACTGACTTGATGGACGTGAGTCTGAGTGAACTCCAGGAGTTGGTGATGAACAGGGAGGCCTGGCATGCTGCGAATCATGGGGTCGCAAAGAATCAGACACAACTGAGCAACTGAACTGAACTGAACTGATACAGGTTTATATGTTGCTACAACCTTTACACACCTAGAGCTGGATATCCTGGAGTGTGAAGTCAAGTGGGCCTTAAGAAGCATTACTATGAACCAAGCTAGTGGAGATGTCACAATTACAGCTGATTTATTTAAAATCCTAAAAGACAATGTGGTTAAAGTGTTGCACTCTACATGTCAGCAAATTTGGAAAACTCAGCAGTGGTCACAGGACTGGAAAGGGTCAGTTTTAATTACAATCCAAAAGAAGGACAACAGCAAAGAATGTTCAAACTATTGCACATTTTCACTTAGTTCACATGCTAGCAAGGTTGTGCTCAAAATCCTTCAAGCTAGGCTTCAGCAGTATCTGAACTGAGAACTTCCAGATGTAAAAGTTGGGTTTAGAGAAGGCAGAAGAATCAGAGATCAAGCTGCCAGTATTCACTGAATCATGGAGAAAGCAAAGGAGTTTCAGAAAAACATCTACTTCTGTTTCACTGACTGCACTAAAGCCTTTGACTGTGTGGATCACAAGAAACTGTGGAAACTTCTTAAAGAGATAGGAGCACCAGACCACCTTACCTGTCTCCTAAGAAACCTGTATGCGTGTCAAGAAGCAATGGTTAGAACCTTATACGGAACCGACTGGTTCAAAATTGGAAAACGAGTACGACAAGGCTGTGTATTGTCACTCTGCTTATTTCACTAAAGTGCAGAGTGCCTGATGTGAAATGCTGGGCTGGATGAAGCACAAGCTGAAATCAAGGTTGCTGGGAGAAACAGCAACAACCTCAGATGTGCAAATGATGCCAATCTAATGGCAGAAATGAAGAGTAACTAAAGAGCCTCATAATGAGGGTGAAAGAGGAGAATGAAAAAGCTGGCTTGAAACTCAGCATTAAGAAAGCTAACATCATGGCATCTGGCTCCATCACTTCATGGCAAATAGATGGAGAAAAAGTGGAAACAGTGGCAGATTTTATTTTCTTTGGCTCCAAAACCACTGCAGACAGTGACTTCAGCCACATAATTAAAAGATACTTGCTCATTGGAAGAAAAGCCATGACAAACCAAGACAGTGTATTAAAAAGCAGAGACATCACTTTGCCGACAAAGGTCTATATAGTCAAAGTTATGGTTTTCCAATAGTCATGTGCAGATGTGAGAGTTAGACCATAAAGAAGGCTGAGTGCCAAAGAATTGATGCTTTTGAATTGTGGTGCTGGAGAAGACTCCTGAGAGTTCCCTGGAGAGCAAGGAGATCAAAGTCAATCCTAAAGGAAATCAACCCTGCATATTAATTGGAAAGACTGATGCTGTGGCTGAAGCCCCAATACTTTGGCCACCTGATACAAAGAGCCCCTCTTTGGCAAAGAGGACTGGAGGACAGAGAAACCTGGCATGCTACAGTCCATGGGGTCACAAAGAGTCAGACGTGACTCAGGAGACTGAACAGCAATACATTTATTATGATAGTTCACCTTGATCACTTAAAAAAAAAAATCTTGAAACGAAGTCATGTGTGAGTCAACACCTACCAACATCAATCCCCTGTTTACTGATCACCTAAGTAGTGTGCTCGGTTAATCACCTGTGTCTGACTCTTTGGGACCCCACGGACTATAGCCTACCAGGCTCCCCTGTCCATGGGATTTTCCAGGCAAGAATACTGGAGTGGGTTGCCATTTCCTCCTCCAGGGGAATCTTCCTGACCTAGGGATCTGACTGTGTCTCTTGGATCTCCTGCATTAGCAGATGGATCATTACCACTGTGCAGGCCTGGCGTGCTGCGATTCATGGGGTCGCAAAGAGTCGGACACAAATGAGCGACTGAACTGAACTGAACCCAGTGTTAAAGAAACACAGATCACAGAACAGAGACGATTGTAACCAGTCGTGATTACCAGATTATTCTACATATAAAAACAGTCGAAACAGAGTCACATTTACTCACAATTAAAACTATCCTTATTATAACGACCTTCATTTTTTTCAACAAATATCTTTGGCCATGACAGTGAGACAGACAACTGAGGATACAATGGGTACAAGATGGACTTGAACTCTTCTATCATGGAGACCAGAAATGTCTCCTTTTTCAAAAGATGTGCATAAATCCTGCTGTGAATTTAAACTATCAGGATTTTATCAGTTTTGGATTGTTCTAACTTAGGATGAGCTAAGTTTTCATATTCTGGGTTTTGGTCCCAGTCAGTGACAAACTTCCCCAGCACACATCAAAATACATCTAAAAGCACAGGAAACAGATGAGCTCAATCCAAATATGCATTTCTGGACCCACTGATTGTGTTTTCTTTTTTTAATATTATATTGAACCACCTCATCCATCTGTCACAAACTGCAAACATAGTAATCTGAATAACTTAATCATCCTAGAAAAACACATTTCAAGTTTGGAAATCCTATCTTTAAAAGAAAGAGTCCTTCTAATGTGATAAAACACTGCTTTGATTTACTAAATAAAATACCATGCTCGAAATGTAACCCTGCTTAGATCAAAGTGAAGTATGTATCAGTGCCATTCCCAGTCTGCTCAGTACCCCACGTTCTTCATGACGATTCCAGATACTGGGCATGCCCACTCTAATAGTGTATGACACGACTGTCACCTGCAATGGTGAACTCATCCCAGGCCTGTTCAGACCCTTCAATACATTGACACCAAGATGGCGTTAGACATGCTCAAGAGATTTAGTGAGTCAAGTTCTCTGTACAAACAGTAAAGGAGAGAGCAGAAATAGGTGGGAAGAGCTTTCAGGTCTGATGGTTGTGAAGGGAGATACAGAAGAAAGAATAGAGTAGGAAAAGCCTCATACCAAAGCACAGCTGCTGCTGCTGCTAAGTCGCTTCAGTCGTGTCCGACTCTGTGCGACCCCATAGACGGCAGCCCAACAGGCTCCCCCGTCCCTGGGATTCTCCAGGCAAGAACACTGGAGTGGGTTGCCATTTCCTTCTCCATTGTGTGAAAGCGAAAAGTGAAAGCGAAGTCGCTCACTCGCGACCGACTCCTAGCGACCCCATGGACTGCAGCCTACCAGGCTCCTCCATCCATGGGATTTTCTAGGCAAGAGTACTGGAGTGGCTTGCTATTGCCTTCTCCGATACCAAAGCACAGTCCCTACCTATTAGAAGACTCCAAAATTGGAGAAAAGCCCCCACAGTACCTCTGCCAGGCTCAGCCACTGGCTGGTAGCAGTCTAGGAGAATAACGGCCTCAGCATCAGGCTGTCAACTATTCTCCCCACAGCAGGCCCTTGTGAGCAATGTACCTCTATCAACTCCCACACCAAGTAAATTTTTGCAAAAAGTGACTATTCCTTCCTTGGGCTTAATGAGAACAAACACTAGGACGGGTGGGGTACCCAACTTAGAAAAGTTTCATCTGATTTCACTTTGGGGGAAGTAGAAGGAGCTGGCATCTGACTGAGGTTTCAGTAACCCTATCACTGATAGAAGCAGTGTAGCCAGCTGCCCTGTGGTTCCACAGGGAAAGCACCCTGTGGAGCAACTAGGTGACACCATTAATAATTTCTGTGTGGGCTTAGTCGCTCAGTCGTGTCTGACTCCTTGCGACCTCAGAGACTGTAGCCCACCAGGCTCCTCTGTCCATGGGTTTCTCCAAACAAGAACGGTAGAGTCAGTAGCTGTTCCCTTTTCCAGGGGATCTTCCCAACCCAGGGGTCAAACCCAGTCTCCTGCATTGCAGGTGGATTCTTTTACCATCTGAGCCACCAGGGAAGCCCTACTAATTTCTACCTGCTCTTTTTGGAAGGTGTCATTAATCTCAGAATGTCAACCATCACATATACAGGCATTCACCAAGCAAATAAAGCCATTTATTGTCACAACTGCATTCTTATATTATTGCCATGAAAAAAAAAATGGAGAGCTCCTGAAATCAACTTTCAATAACACTGATATATAAAAGGGGCTTCCCATTGTATCATTTTGAATAATTATTTTATAAATAACTAAAACTAAAAAATTTTGAATGGACTTTTCTACTACCAGCCCTTGTAACTGTTTAGTCCACCAGAGTCCTTTGAACATTCTATATGTTACCACCTGAAAACAATGTCTAACACAATGCCTGGCACATAGATAAATACTCAGTACATCTCAGTTGATCCTAAGTAACAGTGATACAAGTTAATAAGTGCAAATTGATGCCTTTCAACTGTGGTGCTGGAGAAGGCTCCTGAAAGTCCCTTAGACAATAAGAGATCAAACCAGTCAATCTTAAGAGAGATCAACCCTGGATATTACTGGAAGGACTGATGCTGAAGTTGAAGCTCCAATATTTTGGTCATCTGATTTGAACAGATGACTCATTGAAAAAATCCCTGATGCTGGGAAAGATTGAGGGCAGAAGGAGAAGAGGGCGTCAGAGGATGAGATGGCTGGATGGCATCATTGAAGCAATGAACATGAACTTGGGCAAACTCCAGGAGATAGTTAGGGACAGGGAGGCCTGCCGTGCTGCAGTCCATGGGGTCACAAAGAGTCGGACACAACCAGGTGACTGAACAACAACAGCAGCAAGTTAATATTAGATAATTGCATTAATAATTATCTTTATAATAGAACATCTTTCTAATTTAATCAGTCAGGGAGCTTACAAGTCACAATGTTAGTGCTAGATCACTAAAGAACTTTCTGTTAGACCTTAAGCCAAGATGTACTATAAAATAACTTGTGAACTTTGTTCCACTGAAGCAAATTGACTCTATGGTGCAAAGCCTTGTAAAACTCCCTCTATTCACAATTGTTATACAAATCCCCTTAAATCTCTGGCAATATTTAGAACTTCTGAGTCTATTATATCTCCAAAGGACTTGTAAGGGAAGGAAAAGTGGAGAGTTACAGCAATGCTCTGAATAATCAAATTATTGAAATATGTTGGAATCTAAGGTCCAAGCATCCCTTGAAAATCAAATAATATAATTCAGGCCTCTCTCCACACCTTGTGACGGAGAAGGCAATGGCCACCCACTCCAGTACTCTTGCCTGGAAAACCCCATGGACAGAGCAGCCTGGTAAGCTGCAGTCCAGGAGGTCGCTACAAGTCAGACATGCCTGAGCAACTTCACTTTCACACACTGGAGAAGGAAATGGCAACCCACTCCAGTGTTCTTGCCTGACTGAAGCGACTTAGCAGTAGCAGCCACACCTTGCGAAGGGCTGTCTCAAATGTTTTTCATATTTTCAGGAAATATGTGTTTTCATGGATAACTCCATTCCAACATCCTGTTCCTTCAACAGCCTGTTGTGCCATTTTAAATATTGAATGTCATCCTCTCTTTGATTTACACACACACACACATAATCAAAACATCAAGAAACATACTGTGGTAGGTGACTTCTAAGTGGGCCCACAATGACCTCTAGTACAATCCTCTCATCCTGAATGTAAGCTATACCTAGTGACTTGCTTTCAACTGACAGGATACTGAAAATTTAATATGCACACTACCACACGTCCATGTATAGGTAGCAAAAGATTGTGGTTTCCATCCTTTTTAGCAGAGACACTCTACAGCTTTCTGGACTGCAGACTTCAATGAAGCAAACTGCCATATTGGAAAGAACCACCTAGAAAGGAACAGATATCCTAAGTCCAACAGCTTGAGAGCAAGCCTTCAGATGAGACTTTAGTCCTGGCCAATACTTTCATTCAACCATGTGATGGATCCTGAAGTGTGATGGATCCAGGACCCAGCTAAATCATGCTCAGACTCCTGAACCACATAAACTATTAGATAGTCAATGTAAATTTTTAAGGTGCTAATTTTTCTGGTAATTTCTTATGCAAAAATAGATAATACCCATAAAACATAAATACTCATTTGCTATTCATATTAGCATACCTTTCTGAAGACTTAGGAAGGCTAAGTAGGAGTTTACGTCAACGGCATATCAAAAAATTGCAAATCAAATGTTAGAAATTGTAATCACTCCTTTGGCAGCCCGCAGTGAGGGTTTCCTCTGTTGCTGTTTTTCTTCGCTCTTATTCATCTATTCAACAGCTATTCCCTCCCTCTCTTCCATTTCTCTTTATTACATCTTTACTCATAGATTTAATTTAAGCTCTTTCATCTCCTACTATCAGTGTATCTCTAGGGTTTTGGTTTTTTTTATTTTTTTAATACAAACTAATCAGGAGCTCTTTTACAAAAGGGCATTCAGAAACAAGATCTACCTTATTACTCATTTATTTATTCAACAACCATCTATTAAATTTCTACTGACTGTCAGGCAGTATTCTCTGCACAAGGTACACAGTAGTAAGTTAAAAAGACCTGGCTTGTGCTCACAAGGAGCTTATGGTCAAGTTGGTATGGCAAATGTTAGACAAATGAATACATAAATGAATAATTGCAAATTATAAAAGTGCTTGGAAGGTAATAAGCATGTTGTCTATTAAAGCATGAAGGGGAGAGACCTGCTGAGATTTTTTTTATATGTCACTTAGAATCTCTATCTTATAACATTTAAGTTAAGATGAGTGATCATGAGTAAGGGTGAGACATGTTGCATAGAAGTTCTGCAGGAGAAACACTATACAGGTGCTCTGAGGTAGGACAGAGCTTGGTGTATTCTATGAACTAAAAGGTGGACAATTCACTGGAGTAACAGTGAAATAATGGCTCAAAATGAGGCCAGAGGAGTAAGCAGAAGTCAACATAGCCAGGTCTGTAACTCATGGTATGGAGACTACGTACAATCCTATGTTCAGTAGAAAGCCAATGAAGAACTTAAGGGCAGAAAAGTGAGATTTGATTTTTTTTTTTTTAAGAATCACTCTGGTTGCTATGTGAAGAATGGTTAAGAAAAGATGTGAAAAGGAAACATATGGACCAGTTGATAAGGAACAATTAAAACACAATAGAGAGAAGGTGGTATAATAGATAAAACAAAATAGAAAAGTAGGAGTGGAATTGGGAGGATATAGACAAATTTAAAGATTCTGTATATCAACTAGTCTAGTGAAGAAGGCAAAAGTACCAAAAATAACTCAGTCCTGACGGCCATTGTCATTATACAGAGCATGTTCTTTTCCTTTGAATAGATAGGGACACAGAGTTCTTTGAAAGAATGGAAGCAAAGTTCCCAGTGACACCCTCATATTGCTATCTGGTGTTTTCCAAAATCCTTCCATTAAAATACTGGGTTTCAAACTGCATCAAATACCATAGTGGCATCAAATACTGTGGCAACCAGTCCCATCACTTCACAGCAAATAGATGGGGAAACAATGGAAAAAGTGAGAGATTTTATTTTCTTGGGCTCCAAAATCACTGCAGACAGTGACTGCAGCCATGAAAGTAAAAGACACTTGCTCCTTGGAAGAAAAGCTATGACCAACCTAGACAGCATATTAAAAAGCAGAAATATTACTTTGCCAACAAAAGTCCGTCTAGTCAAAGCTTTGGTTTTTCCAGTAGTCATGTATGGATGCGAGAGTTGGATCATAAAGAAAGCTGAGCACCAAAGAATTAATGCTTTTGAACTATGGTGTTGGAGAAGACTCTTGAGAGTCCCTTGGACAGCAGGGAGATCCAACCAGTCTATCCTAAAGGAAATCAGTCCTGAATATTCATTGCAAGGACAGATGCTGAAGCTGAAACTCCAATACATTGGCCACCTGATGCAAAGAACTGACTCACTAGAAAAGACCCTGATGTTGGGAAAGATTGAAGGTGGGAGGAGAAGGGGACCACAGAGGATGAGATGGTTGGATGGCATCACTGACTCGATGGACATGAGTTTGGGCAAGCTCCAGGAGTTGGTGATGGACATGGAAGCCTGGCGTGCTGTAGTCCCTGGGGATGCAAAAAGTTGGACACAACTGAGCGATTGAACTGGAACTGGAACTGCAGTGACACATTGCTGTTGTTCTTTGTTCCTATTTATCATAGACGGTAAAAAATTTTCATTTTAATCATGTATTATATATTGTTGCTCCTTCATGTGTAGTGAGGAAATATGACATAATTTGTCAAGAAAAGAGAATCACAAAAGGGTCAGGTACCACAGATGTTCCGAAGACAGCTTTGCCCAGCACATCACATAGCTGTTATTTGGCAGTTTTTATGTGCCAAACAGTTGAATAACACCGCTGCTGACTATCCAGAAAGCTTTTCTCGGGGCAAGTAAATTTGACATTCTCCACTTACAGAAGAAGAGAAGTAAAGAGGTTAAGTGACACACTTCCACACAGAAGGAAGAGTCAAGCTCAAATCTAGGGAAAACCCTTAGAGCAGCTTAACCTTAATTATACATTCAGTATTTTCAGAGGAAATTAAATATCATCAATGGATGCCTGTGAAGTGGCTGAAATTCAGGGAGGGATTTTTGAGAGAGTGGGATAAAAAGATGCTGAGAGGGATATATCTCTATTTAGCAGTAACGGTTCACGAGGCTTGGTGCTGTGTGGCCTCAGTTCTTATTAGCCAACTGTAAGATCTTTCAGGTAAAAGTAGAATAGAATTGTACCAGCTTGATGGAAAAAAAAAAGATGACACTCTGCTTATTAATCAAGAAGAAAGGGAAAGATCATTTTACTGACAAAGCAGTATTAACTCCATGAATGCTTTGAAAGTAGAGCTGTGAAGAAGTTTCAGTGCTGCAAAGAGAAAACTGGAGTATAAAGGATCATGTAAAAGAGTGTGCAGGAAATCTGACATCAGAATTCATCCATGCTGAAATACAGAGAAAAGCCTGCTTTTTACTCCTGCGTCTGAGTGCGCTGCTATTCATTCTAACCTCAGCGTGTGTTAGAATCACCTAGAGTGCTTATTAAATATGCTTATTCCACTGTATTGTGTCCAGAGAGTCTGTTTAGGTAGGTCGGGTCTGGGTCAAGATTCAGAATCTGGGTTTAACAGAAACTCTCTGGGGGATGTTGGAATAGGCAGTAATGCTAGGTTGCTGTCCACCATAAGGCTAGGCATGCAGCCCCAAACCTACAGCTGCCTGCCGCAGTGAGGTCAGCCCTCCTTGCTTCCATCAGCTGCGTCCTCCTTGAATGCAGCTGGGTGGATGAGTTCCAAGTCTCACATGTCCTACTTTCAAATGTCGTCCAGGTTACCTTCTTGTGAACCATTTCCTGAGTCCCCTCAAGCTGAATGAGCTCCTCTGTGCTTCCAAAGATCCTTTGTGATTCCAAAGCTCCTTTTTAAACACCTTGAATGTTGCATTTATCAAATAATATTATAATTGTCTTATTCTGTGAGTCATTCCCTTATCAAAATGTGAACAACTTGAATATGGCTTGCTTATTTTCTATCTCTGTAACTGGGCATACTTCTTGGCACAAACAGGTACTGAAAGAAAGCTTTAGGAGTGAAAGAATTTATGTATAAAAAGAATGAATGAATAAAATAATAACACACCAGATATTGGTTACAGCTTCAAGTCACATAGGCTCCTAGCCATTTAACAACTACTTGCTGCTTCATGCATGCGTGCTAAGTCGGTTCAGTTGTGTCCAGTTCTGTGCGATCCTAAGGACAGCAGCCTGCCAGGCTCCTCTGTCCATGAAATTCTCAGGTAAGTCTGGAGCGGGTTGTCCTGCCCTCCCACAGGGGATCTTCCCCACACAGGGATCGAACCTGTGTCTTCCACTGGCAGGCCAGTTCCTTACCACAAGCACTACCTGGGAAGCCCAGCTAGCTGCTAGGGCTGCCACAGCAAAATACCAAAGATGGACTGCTTAAAAAACAGGCAATTATTTTTCATTGTACTGGAGGCTGAGACATCCAAGATCAAGGTGCCTGTGATGGAAATTTTATTCTGAGGGCTTTGCTCTTGGCTTCCAGGATGCTGCATCTCACTATATGCTCACATGACCTCTTCTTTGTGCCCACAGAGAAAGCGAGAAAGCAAGTCCTCTGGTGTCTCTCCTTATAGAGGACCTAATCCCATCAAGAGAGCCCCACTCTCATGACTTCAGCTAAGCCTAATTCTACCTTATCACCCCATCTCCAAATACCATTATATTGGGGGTGAGAGCTTTAACAGATGAATTTTAGAAGAACACAACCATAAAGTCTATAATAAAGGGTAATAAACTCATTGTGTGAAGCTCACTTTCTAGCTCTAGCTTCTTCCCTTAGTGTGAAACCACTTGGATTTCCAGATTCTGCCTCATAAAATAAGGAGCTACTTTGCCCATTGTAATTATTGTTGACAAAGTATGCTGAAGGGTACTGAAAATAGTAAAGTATTATAGACGGTGTAGTTAATACATTGTTGTCATCAGTTACTAAGACAGATGGACTCTTTGCAACTCTTTGGACTGAAGGATGCCAGGCTCCCCCGTCCTCCACTCTCTCCAAGTTTACTCAGTTTCATGTCCATTGAATCAGTAATGCTGTCTAACCACGTCATCCTCTGCTGCCCCCTTCTTCTTTTGCCTTCAGTCTTTCCCAGTATCAGGGTCTTTTCCAGTTAAGTCTGCTCTTTGCATCAGGTGGTCAAAGTATTGGAGCTTCAGCATCAGTCTTTCCAATGAATATTCAGAGTTGATTTCTTTAGGATTGACTGGTTTGATTTCTTGCAGTCCAAGAGATTCTCAAGAGTCTTCTCCAGCACCACAATTCAAAAGCATTGATTCTTTGGCACTCACCCTTCTTTATGGTCCAAGTCTCATGCCTATACATGATTAACTGGGAAAACCATAGCTTTGACTATATGGACCTATGTCAGCAAAGTGATGTTTCTACTTTTTAATACACTATCTAGGTTTATCATATCTTTCCTTCCAAGGGACAAGGGTCTATTAATTTCTTGGCTGCAGCCTGCAGTCACTGTCTGCAGTGATTTTGGAGCCCGAGAAAAGAAAATCTGTCACTGCTTCCAGTTTTTCCCCTTCTATTTGCTATAAAGTGATGGGACCAGATGCCATGATTTTAGCTTTTTTAATGTTGAATTTCAAGCCAGGTTTTTCATTCTCCTCTTTCACCCTCATCAAGAGGCTCTTTAGTTCCTCTTCACTTTCTGCCATTGGAGTGTTATCATTTGCATATCTGAGGTTGCTGATATTTCCCCCAGCAATCTTAACTCCAGCTTATGATTCACCCAGCCCGGCATTTCACATGATGTACACATTTCACATTTAAGTTAAATAAGCAAGGTGACAACATATAGCCTTGATATATTCCTTTCCCAATTTTGAACCAGCCTATTGGTCCATGTCCGGTTCTAACTGCTATTTCTTGGCTGGCAAACAGGTTTCTCAGGAGGTAGGTAAGGTGGTCTGGTACTCATATCTCTTTAAACATTTTCACAGTTTGTTGTGATTCACATAGTCAAAGGCTTTAGTGTAATCAATGAAGCTGAAGTAGATGTTTTTTCTGGAACTCGCTTGCTTTCTCCATGATTCAATGAACGCTGGCAATTTGATCTCTGGTTCCTCTGCCTTTTCTATATTCATTTTGAACATCTGTAAGTTCTTGGTTCACATATCACTGAAGCCTAGCTTGGATTTTGATCCTAACATTAGTAGCATGTGAAATGAGTGCAATTATATGGTAGTTTGAACATTCTTTGGCATTGCCCTTCTTTGGGATTGTAATGAAAACTGAACTTCTCCAGCCCTGTGGCCACTGCTGAGTTTTCCAAATTTGTTAACATATTGAGTGCAATACTTTATCAACATTATCTTTAAGGGTTTTTAATAACTCAGCTGGAATTCCATCACCTCCACTAGTTTTGTTCATAGTAAATGCAAGGTGCTTTTAATTTAGAGACTGTTGTAGTCTATAAAGAGATCTAAATTTTTAGCAGCACCACACAAAAACTCAGCAGGACTGGTGATCAGCAAAGCTTGCATTTTCTCTTGACTGCTTAGAAATTTCTGTCACTATGTAATTTTTATTAACTTATTTGATTAATTTGATAAACATAATTTAATCTGTACAAATAATTGTCATTAGTTTTGTTTGTAGGCAAACTCTTTAAAAAGAAGGCTGAGGGACATTTTGTGCATTGCCATAATTTTTATTTGTATTTTTTGGCAGTCACAACACATGGCTAGTTCCCTATGGTGGGAGCTTATACTGAACTAAACCTGCAGGCATCATTCCAGTGTACGCCAAGAGCCAATCATACTCTATCTGCTCTCTGGAAAGAAATTGTACTGTAGTATCATCCTCAGACTTATGAAGAATGGAGATGAAAGTGTTAGCCACTCAGTCATGTCCCATCTTTCTGAGCCCAGGAAGTGTACTCTGCCAGGCTACTCTGTCCATGGGATTCTCCAGGTAAGAATACTGGAGTGGGTTGCCATTCCCTTTTCCAGGGGATCTTCCCAACCCAGGGGTCAAATCCAGGTCTTCTGCTTTGCAGGCAGATTCTTTATCATCTGAGCAACCAGGGAAGCATAGGATAGGCTTATGAAGGACAGGGGATGACAAAGAGGACATTTATTCCTGGAAGGTGGTAAGAAGGAGGAAGAGAGGAAAGGACTGGGCCTTTATCACCTGCATTTGCCTATACGCCAGGTAAGCAGCCTATCCCCTTGGAAAACACATAGGAGAAAAGTGGGGAAAGATTAAGTCTTTAAGTTGCAGTGAAGTCAACTATGCCCTGGTGGAACGGATGGAGCAAAGATGAAAATGAGGTGGACTTAAGGTGCTCACAAAAATGGCACCATAAGAAATTATCACAATACTGTTAATCAACTATATTCAAATATAAAATAAAAAGTTAAGAGAGGAAATCTTAGTTACTCATAACTGAAAAAGTATGGCTTGCTTCTGCCTTGAAATGTCAGGGACTTTTTCTCCTGCTTTCTCGTGACTTCTGTCACGTACCACTTGCTTTCTTGGAAGCTTGTATTCTTTTCCTTTGACCACTCTCTGTTACAAGCTGTGTATAAACAGAGAGAAATAAGGCTTTGAGAGAATTTACACAAAAGTATTTCCAATTTTATCATCTTGGCATATAGCATAGCCAATCAACCCAGCTGTGAAAAAGTTCATGATGTAACAATCTGAACTCAGAGTGATACAGGGAAAGCCAGTACAATGAGTATGCCTGGGTCTAAGGAATAAACACAATTAAGACCACTGACCCACGGGCCCAGCCACCTATAGGTGCCACATGCACAGATGGAAACAAAGACATCTTACTTGCCGCTTAGTGTGCTAATTTTATTCTTAATCCAGTGTTATGCCATCATCTATGTTTCTGCCTTCTCTCAAACAAACAAAATGGCAGGGACAGGAATGGGGAGGAAATGAAACAAAAGCTTTCTCAAAGCAAGATCCCAGTTAAAATGTTAAGATAAAAGGCGTAATTATAGGTTCAGGGTTCTTAACTATTTCCATAACTTTCACATCTCCATGAGGCACTGGAAAAGCAAGGTGCTCTAATTCTGAAAAAGCTGTTCCAAATCTAACCTGTCCTTGCTTATTATTCTGCACCTGAGCTTTTTAAGAATATTTAGAAACTAGAAAGCAGATAGCATATTATCATTACTAGAACTGTTGCTTTTTAAAAAATAATTTCAGAGATTGTGAGATTACTTCCACGTCTATCTCCTGTCCTTTTCTTCTCCCTGTAGAATGCGCTCTCATATCTCTTTCTTCTTCAGAGCACTTATTTTCCAGAGTGACTAAGAACCATACTGGAGTACTCCAAAAGTCCTTCTGTGAGTCACCTCTCCTTGTCCTCATCTCAACCTCTTCTTCTAGACTCTGAGGCTCCTGATCCTACAGACAAATTCTCTTCTCTTAAGCTGTTATCTTGCTGAGTTCTGTGTCTTTGCAACATCGAAATGTAGAACATTGTATAAACAGTTATTGGGACACTTATTGAAATTGCAAGTTTTAATCAAGAAGCATGTCACTGTAGGTAAGTGGGGGGGAGTTCCAGTAAGGGAGAGAAATTGGGTTCAATTCTAAATATAAGAAGGAAAAATGGGAATCTATAATCAAGGAGCAGAGTGGAAGAGATCAATGGATGGGAAATGATTAATATGATTTTCTTCATTCTCTAAATCACTCATTCAACAAAAATTACCTGAAACATCTATTGTGTGTCATACATTTTTACATTCTAGAAAATAAATATTAGTGGCCTATAGCTTCAGGAAACAGACAGTGTAATAAGAAAGACATAAACTGATCTATCCAGTTCAGGAAAAGGTGTATACACAGAGGTTACTATAAAGATGTCATGAACCTAAGTTTAGAAACTCAGCACAGTCCTTTTTTTAAAAAATATAAATTTATTTATTTAACTGGAGGTTAATCACTTTATAATATTGCATTGGTTTTGCCATACATCAACATGAATCCACCACAGGTATACACATCTTCCCCATCCAGAACCCCTTCCTTCCTCCCTCCCCATACCATCCCTCTGGGCCGTCTCAGTGCACAGTCCTTTTTAATAACTATGGATATGAAGAGTTTTAACTGGGAAAACTGAAAATGAAATATTAATATGCAGTCTACCTATTACTAATATGGAAACTAGTTCATCTGTCTTTTAGAATCATATGACAAATAAATACCTTCCTTTATTAAAACCTTACTCTTGAACCAAGGTGTGGTGCTTTAGTCACCAAGACACATCAGACTCTTGTGAACCCATGGACTGTACCCGCCCGGCTTCTCTGTCCCTAAAATTTCCCAGGCAAGAATTCTGGAGTGGGTTGCCATTTCCTTCTCCAGGGAATCTTCCCAACCCAGGGATCGAACCTGGGTCTCCTGCACTGCAGGCAGATTCTTTACCACCTGAGCTACCAGAGAAGCCCTTGAACCAAGCTATGTTTTTTAAAATTTGACTTTAGCTATTTGGAAATACCACCCACTTTCTCTAACACAAATGCTTCTGCTTCTTTAAATTAGTCTAATACTTCTCTAAGCTGACCATCTACATTCATTTTATGATCCATTTACTATGTATTGCTCAAATACTAATGATGTGCCATATTCTGAATGGAAAAGCAGAGTGAAAATGTGGGCAGGAGTTACACAGAAGGAAGAGTGAGAGGTGAGATGGGTGTGCCATACACAGTAAAGAGTACGCACAGACCACAGGAGTCAAATATGCACGCTGCTCATCTGAAGAGCTTCAAGGATCTCAGTACAGGAGCTGAGACTGTCAAAGGGTAAGAGATGAGTCATAAACAAGGGCCAAATGATAAAAGGATGCTGTGCACACGTGCTAAGTCAGTTCAGTTACATTCAACTCTGTGCGACCCCATGGACTGTAGCCCACCAGGTTCCTCTGTTCATGGGATTCTCTGGGCAAGAATACTGGACTGGGTTGCCATGCCCTCCTGAAAGCACATCAAGCTGTATGTCAAGCTAAAGACTAAGACAGCTGGTGGTAGGGCCAGAGAATATAGGAATTATTACTACAAGTAGCCAAGGGGTAAAATGAACCAACTAAGAAACTGCGATGATGAAGAGAAGTGAAAGAATTTGAGAGATATTAAGGACATAGAAAAGATACATCATGGGAATGATTTGATTGGGGGCTGGGGGTGTTGGAAAGCAAGAAGGGAAAAATGAAGAAAGAAGACGTAGTCTCAGGCCTAGATAACAAGATAGAGGATAATGGTGCTGTTTTCTGATACAAATCAAAAGACAAACCATTTAGGGGAGGGGCAAGGGAAGATTAGGAATTCAGTCTAGGTCATGCTGGGTTTCAAGACATCTATAAAATGTCATATGAGCATGGTCACCAGAAAACATGAATATTGAGCTCAAGAATGCCTATAAAAAAGAATAAAAGAAATCTCCCAAATGGAGTTTTAGGGTAGAAAGAGAATATAGAGAAGAATTCTTCAAATACTATCTGAAAAGTGTGTTGTTCAATTATTCAAAAGTATGTCTTTAAGATATTTGTAAACCATGGTCCGTATGTAATAACTGCAATTTTAATTGCTCATATCCACTCATTTAAATTTAGATGCTAGACTTGAAACACTGAATAATATATACTCCTAGTAAGTCTGTGTTGTCAAACTCAAGATACACAGAAATGCCATAGGAAATGCCTCTTTTTCATAGAAACTGGGAAGGCCTTCTTCTCTCATTCTCACATGAGCTACACTAGGGTTTATAGAAACACCCCTAAATCTAGATTGGTTGGTGCTATAGACTGAATGTTGGTGTCCTCCCAAAATTCATATTTTGAAATTTAACTCCCAATGTGATAGTATCTGAGGTGGGACTTTGGGGAAATGATTAGATGATGGATCTAGGGACCTCATGAATGGGGTTAGTACCCCATAAAAATGATCCCGAGGAAGATCCCCCACCCTTTCTGCCAGGTGAAGACAGAGCAACATGGCTGTGTAGGAACCAGGAACTGGGCTCTTACCAGATCCCAAACTGTTGGCACTCCATTCTTAGACCTTCCAGCATCTAGATCTGTGAGTAATATTAGGTTGTTTCTAAGTGACCCTGTCTGTGGCATCTTGCTATTAAAGCTGGAACTAAGATGGTTAAGTTCAAACTGCAGTTTCACTACTTACCAGATCGATAAGGGAGAAAGTTTCTTAAAATTTCTGTATCACTTTTTTTTTCCCTCAGAGGACTTATTTGGGTTTTGTTTGTTTGTTTTCTCACAAGGTTGTTATGGAGATTAAAACAGACAACTCGTAATAGTCTGGCACACAGTGAATGCAATAACAGTATCAGTCATTATTGGTGCTACCCATGTACATTCAGGGGCACACAAGCCAAAAATTAAAACCTTGCTGTTATTTTTCATCTGTTTTTGACTTATTTGGAGACATTGAGAAAGACTGTGATTACATTAGCAAAAGTCAAAGATAAGCAGAAATCAAACAACACTGTTACTACCTGTGCATTTACATCTCCCAACATCTCCCACAGCTCACATCAAGCCCTCTTTGAATACAACTGTGGATTTGACGAGAATTAGTAACAATAATATTAATAACAATAGTTCATAATAATAAAACTCAAAAATCTTAAATAAATGCAAGAATGAATGGTAGGCTCATAGAGCCAGATCTGAACCGCAGAAGGCACAGCATCTTCAGCTGATCCAGGATAAGAGACTAAGTTCAGAGTTGTGGAAATGGGGACTAGAAATTACAGAGACAAGTTCACTAAAAGGAATTAGCTTCAGGCAAAAGAGCAGATGGGAGAGAATAATATTGTAAGTCTATACACTGGGGAAAAGGATTTGCTTATAGCCTGAGAGGCCAACTTAAAGGAGAAACTACTGCATAGGCTTTGCTGACTTTGTATAACTGCTTGCCAGCAGGTGCCAGGCTGGCGGACTGCGAATCATAACTGAAAAATATGATTAATTTCACTAATATTAATTATACTCTTTAATATAATTATATAAATATAATTAGTGAATTACCGAGGATGAGATGGCTGGATGGCATCACTGACTCATGCCATTTCCTTCTCCAGGGAATCTTCCCAACCCAGGGATCGAACCTGGGTCTCCTGCACTGCAGGCAGATTCTTTACCACCTGAGCTACCAGAGAAGCCCTTGAACCAAGCTATGTTTTTTAAAATTTGACTTTAGCTATTTGGAAATACCACCCACTTTCTCTAACACAAATGCTTCTGCTTCTTTAAATTAGTCTAATACTTCTCTAAGCTGACCATCTACATTCATTTTATGATCCATTTACTATGTATTGCTCAAATACTAATGATGTGCCATATTCTGAATGGAAAAGCAGAGTGAAAATGTGGGCAGGAGTTACACAGAAGGAAGAGTGAGAGGTGAGATGGGTGTGCCATACACAGTAAAGAGTACGCACAGACCACAGGAGTCAAATATGCACGCTGCTCATCTGAAGAGCTTCAAGGATCTCAGTACAGGAGCTGAGACTGTCAAAGGGTAAGAGATGAGTCATAAACAAGGGCCAAATGATAAAAGGATGCTGTGCACACGTGCTAAGTCAGTTCAGTTACATTCAACTCTGTGCGACCCCATGGACTGTAGCCCACCAGGTTCCTCTGTTCATGGGATTCTCTGGGCAAGAATACTGGACTGGGTTGCCATGCCCTCCTGAAAGCACATCAAGCTGTATGTCAAGCTAAAGACTAAGACAGCTGGTGGTAGGGCCAGAGAATATAGGAATTATTACTACAAGTAGCCAAGGGGTAAAATGAACCAACTAAGAAACTGCGATGATGAAGAGAAGTGAAAGAATTTGAGAGATATTAAGGACATAGAAAAGATACATCATGGGAATGATTTGATTGGGGGCTGGGGGTGTTGGAAAGCAAGAAGGGAAAAATGAAGAAAGAAGATGTAGTCTCAGGCCTAGATAACAAGATAGAGGATAATGGTGCTGTTTTCTGATACAAATCAAAAGACAAACCATTTAGGGGAGGGGCAAGGGAAGATTAGGAATTCAGTCTAGGTCATGCTGGGTTTCAAGACATCTATAAAATGTCATATGAGCATGGTCACCAGAAAACATGAATATTGAGCTCAAGAATGCCTATAAAAAAGAATAAAATAAATCTCCCAAATGGAGTTTTAGGGTAGAAAGAGAATATAGAGAAGAATTCTTCAAATACTATCTGAAAAGTGTGTTGTTCAATTATTCAAAAGTATGTCTTTAAGATATTTGTAAACCATGGTCCGTATGTAATAACTGCAATTTTAATTGCTCATATCCACTCATTTAAATTTAGATGCTAGACTTGAAACACTGAATAATATATACTCCTAGTAAGTCTGTGTTGTCAAACTCAAGATACACAGAAATGCCATAGGAAATGCCTCTTTTTCATAGAAACTGGGAAGGCCTTCTTCTCTCATTCTCACATGAGCTACACTAGGGTTTATAGAAACACCCCTAAATCTAGATTGGTTGGTGCTATAGACTGAATGTTGGTGTCCTCCCAAAATTCATATTTTGAAATTTAACTCCCAATGTGATAGTATCTGAGGTGGGACTTTGGGGAAATGATTAGATGATGGATCTAGGGACCTCATGAATGGGGTTAGTACCCCATAAAAATGATTCTGAGGAAGATCCCCCACCCTTTCTGCCAGGTGAAGACAGAGCAACATGGCTGTGTAGGAACCAGGAACTGGGCTCTTACCAGATCCCAAACTGTTGGCACTCCATTCTTAGACCTTCCAGCATCTAGATCTGTGAGTAATATTAGGTTGTTTCTAAGTGACCCTGTCTGTGGCATCTTGCTATTAAAGCTGGAACTAAGATGGTTAAGTTCAAACTGCAGTTTCACTACTTACCAGATCGATAAGGGAGAAAGTTTCTTAAAATTTCTGTATCACTTTTTTTTTCCCTCAGAGGACTTGTTTGGGTTTTGTTTGTTTGTTTTCTCACAAGGTTGTTATGGAGATTAAAACAGACAACTCGTAATAGTCTGGCACACAGTGAATGCAATAACAGTATCAGTCATTATTGGTGCTACCCATGTACATTCAGGGGCACACAAGCCAAAAATTAAAACCTTGCTGTTATTTTTCATCTGTTTTTGACTTATTTGGAGACATTGAGAAAGACTGTGATTACATTAGCAAAAGTCAAAGATAAGCAGAAATCAAACAACACTGTTACTACCTGTGCATTTACATCTCCCAGCATCTCCCACAGCTCACATCAAGCCCTCTTTGAATACAACTGTGGATTTGACGAGAATTAGTAACAATAATATTAATAACAATAGCTCATAATAATAAAACTCAAAAATCTTAAATAAATGCAAGAATGAATGGTAGGCTCATAGAGCCAGATCTGAACCGCAGAAGGCACAGCATCTTCAGCTGATCCAGGATAAGAGACTAAGTTCAGAGTTGTGGAAATGGGGACTAGAAATTACAGAGACAAGTTCACTAAAAGGAATTAGCTTCAGGCAAAAGAGCAGATGGGAGAGAATAATATTGTAAGTCTATACACTGGGGAAAAGGATTTGCTTATAGCCTGAGAGGCCAACTTAAAGGAGAAACTACTGCATAGGCTTTGCTGACTTTGTATAACTGCTTGCCAGCAGGTGCCAGGCTGGCGGACTGCGAATCATAACTGAAAAATATGATTAATTTCACTAATATTAATTATACTCTTTAATATAATTATATAAATATAATTAGTGAATTACCGAGGATGAGATGGCTGGATGGCATCACTGACTCGATGGATGTGAGTCTGAGTGAACTCCGAGAGATAGTAATGAACAGGGAGGCCTGGCGTGCTGCGATTCATGGGGTCGCAAAGAGTCGGACACAACTGAGCGACTGAACTGATACTGATACTGAACTGATAATTCACTAATATTAATTATATAAATATGGTATCACTGACTCGATGGACGTGAGTCTGAGTGAACTCCAGGAGTTGGTGATGGACAGGGAGGCCTGGCATGCTGCGATTCATGGGGTCACAAAGAGTTGGACACGACTGAGCAACTGAACTGAACTGAATGTAAAACATGAAGCATTACAAAAGACTCCTGATAAGTGAATAAAAGAGAAAAATAAATGCTGCATAATCACTTGACTCAAGCTAGAGTCAGATTCTGTAGTTACATTAAACATGGAGCCTCTCATCACATCACAGTTATCTGTAAAAATCAACGTGACTGTACAACATGAATTTCTAATCATGAGAGCCATTTGAAAACTGTGGACACGCTTACTCTGTAAATAGAACTGCTTTAAACCATGCTGATCCAAAGACACATGAACTGCTACATCATTTCAAACCCTTTAGATTTACTGACTTCTTTCAACATAGAAGTTGAGCACTTTCCATTTGCTTGGATGGTACACATCTTCTGTACTCAGTTACCTCTTTGCTGTCTTCTGTAAATAGTGGTATAGTGTGATTAATTCTATTCTGAAAGGACCCCTTCAGTCACATCATAGGTCCAGAAAGTGAATATGGCATTGACTCTGGAAAAGGAGCCTGCCATGGTCTGGCATGAGCTAATGCTACCTACATCATTCAAAATGACTGGCTCACAGTCAGGATATTGTGGCTCCAATTAACCTGTTCCATAAATACATTTTAGTGAAGTCAGACCAAAGAGATTAATGGGTTTCAATTTGGAAATATTATTTGAAATTGGCTGACCCTGAGGTAGATTAGAAAAGCTACAACTGACCACAATCACAGAGTCATGAACTAATTATTAAACTGGTAATGTAATAAATGAGAAACTATTCCTGCCTTTCATTCCATCACATATTGAAAGCTGTAGCAGAGGCATAATAGGCTGTGTATATTTTTAAAAGGAGGGGGCAAAAATATTTTGATACACATGTTTTATAAAAGACATGTGTATTATAATCCCACAGTGATACCAAGGTAGAATTGACCTGGAAACCATATTTCGATTCTTCTCAGTTATCATGCTTTGAAAACACAATGAATGCATACATTGGATATTTCTTTCATGAGGGACACTGAATATTTAGGAAGCTGAAAGCTAAAATTCAATTTATTACTATTCTAACCATATAACCATGGAATGGTTAGATAGGATTGAATGATCATCTACCTGCAAAAATCAGTTTTTATGGGATCTAACAACTGTCATAGTGCATATGAGACTATCTCAATGAACTAGAATAAATTAAATTGAACAAATATTTCAGCAGATTTAGTCACAGAATCCAAAATCAAGTAAAATCATACTTTAGAGCCCAGTGTTAGCCTAGAAAAAATGATTGGTTCTAATCCTTTTATGCTATGCACTTGTCTAACATTTCTGTTCATCTGATCACAATGAGCCTTATCCCTACCATATTTCCATTAGATATCTGTGTGCTACCCTCAAAGAGAACTCCCTCTGTGATTTTCACTTGGCAGCAATAGTCAAAAATGAGAGAATTATTCTTATTTGATTTTATTTGACTTTATAAACTCAATTTTCCCCTCCCAATTGTGAAATAATTGCATTATTGAACTCTATCTGACTGAGAATTGTTGGGAACTCATGGATGTCTGAGTTTGTGAGCCAACTCATGTTACTTACAAGTAACTCACTTTGCTATTCACTAATTCAGAAAGGGAGGAAAAAAAAGAGATATAAAGTTCAGAAACTGTACACTATGGAGAGTATTAAAATGTAAAAGTCTTTACTATGCCCTCAAAGGGTTGGAGACTTCAAGTTAGAAGACTGAAGATCCCTAAAATTAAGAAATATCCAAAAAATTAAATAAGTCTGCATTGTGCATTCCCCTGAAGTTATGCCATTTTTAATGTGATGTGGTCATAAATACAACAAACTGAAGACACTTTGATAAAATCAAATCACTTTTGGTTTATAAAGCAAAACAACAACAACAAACAACAATAAAAGGCCAAAAATAAAAGTGCTACTACATGCTACAGCTTAAAGTAGCAGTGTTTATGCATTGATCATTTCTAGTTTTCATGTTTGTCTAAAGCGGTCACTCATATCTTTTCTGACATACACGTTAGATTCACAGTAAGAGGCACTTTCAAATAAAATCACTTTATAGTATCTACACCATATAATATAATGTTATAATACTGTTATCATTGTCTCCAAGTCATTATCAAAGAAAAAATTACATGTTGCTGTTAGAAATACAGAGGTAGTCAAGTTAAAATGAGATCATTAGGATAGGCCAAAATCCAACAAGACTCGTGCCCTTATACAAAAGAGAAATTTAGGCACAGAGGCAAACAGGCACAGCTAGGAGACTATGGGGAGGAACACAGAACACCATGCGGAGACAGAGAATTGGAATGGCTCACTGCCGAGCCGAGGAATGCCGGAAATTGCCAGTAAATCACCAGTAATTAGGAAGAGGCAAGGAAGGATTCTCCTGTAGGTTTCAGAAATAGCATACATCTCTTGACACCTTGTTTCGGACTTCTAGACTTCAAGTCTACTAAACAATAAATACCTGTCGTTTTAAGCTCCTAGCTTATGGTACTTTGTTAAAGCAACCCTAGGAAATTCATACACTTTCCATTATAAAGCAGTTGTAGTGGCCCTTGATGTCATCAATTTCCAGTAAAGAAGTTTTGTTCTTTCAGAGAATTATATCATATCCCTATAGTGAAATGGTGAGGTGGGAGCATGGAAAAAAAGAGGAAGAAATGTCACAATGCCTAAAAATCATATGCAAATGATTAATTATTTTTATATTTAAGTATGATAAGAGGATGTTTAAGATACAGGAGTCAAAAAAAATTTAAGTGTCTATTATATTTAAAAGTTCAAACTTTCAAATGTAATAGAATTTTCGAATTTTATTATAGGAAGAACGCAGTAGGAGGTTGGGTTCAGCAGATGCAAGTCATTACATATAGAATGGCAATGGTAATAAGGTCCTAAGTAGAGCACAGGGAACTATATTCAGTGTCCTATGGTAAACCATAATGGAAAAGAATATTTTTAAAAAAGAATATATAAAAATATACTTAAAATACTATGTGTATATATATATATATATATTAGGAAATTCTAAGGAATAGACATGTATACAAAATATCCTGCAGAAGCCTAATGAAAATGCCTGCATGAACATTACTACTTTTAACAGACCTCTACCAGGTTTCATAGAATTGACCATTCTTTTTTATTTGAATAAATTTTACATGTTAGCATAACCTTCTTTCAACTTCCTTACAATTTTCATGTTAGTAATAACTATTAGGCTGCTCAAGGAGTCTGCTTGCATGCCAAATGCTAAAAACAAAGCTTCTGTGGGAACTATCATACCAGGATTTAATTCAGGCTATCACAAGTCAAGGTCATGCTTGATCCAGCCTCCCAGAGGTGCTAACAGGCAACTTTCAATGGATTCAAATTATGGGCTAGATCATTAAACGAGCTGACTGACTCACTCATTCTCGCTATTAATAAAGAACTCATCTTGGAGATTTTCCGCACGGCTGTATGGATAACCTGAATTTATGTGGACCTCAGCAGTTCAAAGCCTGAATTCATTTTCTTGAAACAAGCAGAATCTGAAGTTTATTAGCATGGAAAAGAGTTCTCTTTTCATTAGATTATTCTGAAGTGCTGTCCATTACATAATATGCCATGCATGTGGAACCTTTAGAATAAAAATTGTGATTGTCACTCAATGGGGGAGTATTTCTAAGATGTGACAGATTTTATAACTGTGAAGAAAGAAATATCTGCCTGTCTGGGTATCTTAGCCTTTCAAACATGCTCTTTAAATTAAAATTATAGCACAGAGAAAACTTCATTACCTGTTTCACTTGCAGATAATTGTTTCTCCTCTTTGAATAGGTGTCCTTTTCAGGATAAGTATTCTGGACTACATACAGAGCTGAACAAGTGGCAAATGGGATTCCTTTGCTTTCCTGTTGGATGCCCCAAGGCAATCTACCCACAGTGTTATAAATTAGGTATAAGAAACACTGACCTACATTTTAACTAAGATTTAAGTAACTTTTTACTTATGTTTTTAGTAAATACAAAGGAGGTTAAGTGATTTAAAGTTTCTCCTGGCCAATTTTTATTTAAAAAACACTGCAGTCATCGATTCAATGATATGGAATCAAAATGAAAATGCTAAGTTTAAAATAAATAATAAAGATTGGTTTGTGGTCCCTGAAAAATGACTCAACCATTCATGTTTTTTTAATACTCTCATTTACTCATTTTTAATTCATGTATTAAGCAATTATTCTTCTGAGTCA
Organism: Cephalophus harveyi; assembly: GCA_006410635.1. Lineage (NCBI taxonomy): Eukaryota > Metazoa > Chordata > Mammalia > Artiodactyla > Bovidae > Cephalophus > Cephalophus harveyi. Next base: position 90,912 of record SJYT01050236.1, on the reverse strand, counting down.
TATCTCAGTCAATGTGGCTGCAAAGATAATTAGCCTTGATCCTCAAATAATTCACTCTCTAATGGCACAAACAAACATGCTTATGTGATAAGTCACTTTAGACGTGTCCAGCTCTTTGTGACCCTGTGGACTATAGCTTACCAGGCTTCTCTGTCCATGGGATTCTCCAGGGAAGAATACTGGAGTGTGTTTCCATGCGCTCCTCCAGGAAGGAATCTTCCTGACCCAGGGATTGGACCCACATCTCGTATGTCTTCTGTATTGGCAGGTGAGTTTTTCCCACTAGCACCACCTGGGAAGCCATAGAGAGATCACTTAATACCTGGCAATAAAATGTTAGAAAGGACATTTTAAAAAATGCAGATCTCAGCATCTCAGTGAGGAGAGGAAAGCAATAACAGACCAAGACATAGTTGCTTGACATCTTGAATGATAAGTAAAGCTTTACGAAGGAGGCAAACGTATAAAGGGACACTTCATTCAAAGTGAAACATTATAGCACTCAAAAAGTAGAACTTCAATGAGGTTGACAGGCCTGGAGCACACATCGCAGCTAATATGATAGAGGAAGAGAAAGATTAGCAAGACAGACATAGGAAATAGATGAAGTCATGGAAAAATTAAGTAAAGCTTTACGAAGGAGGCAAACGTATAAAGGGACACTTCATTCAAAGTGAAACATTATAGCACTCAAAAAGTAGAACTTCAATGAGGTTGACAGGCCTGGAGCACACATCGCAGCTAATATGATAGAGGAAGAGAAAGATTAGCAAGACAGACATAGGAAATAGATGAAGTCATGGAAAAACAAATGCAGAAGACACTGGACCTCATGCTGTTAACAATATCATGTCATCAAAAGGTTTTTCTCAAGGCATAATATAATTTCATTATCAATAGATAACTCTGTAAGTTTATATATAGACTTAGTAGATGGAGAATTTCTGCATATCCCCTCTTGCTTCAGTTCAGTTCAGTTCAGTTGCTCAGTCGTGTCCAACTCTTTGCGACCCCATGAATCGCAGCACGCCAGGCCTCCCTGTCCATCACCAGCTCCCGGAGTTCACACAGACTCACGTCCATCGAGTCTGTGATGCCATCCAGCCATCTCATCCTCGGTCGTCCCCTTCTCCTCCTGCCCCCAATCCTTAAAATCCCATAAAATGGCCAAAGAGTTATTTTAGCTAAATGTATTTATAAGGCAAAATAAAAACAAAACTGACACTAGATTTCAGAAATGTAAAAACATATAGAAAAACATATATATCGAGAGATCATTCTTTAAATGTAGGTATACTAGTTTGCTGGGCTTCCCTGTTATCTCAGCCAGTAAAGAATCAGCCTGAATGTAGGAGACCTGGGTTCAATCCTTAGGTCAGGAAGATATCCTGGAGAAGGGAATGGCAACTCACTACAATATTCTTGCCTGGAGAATCCCATTAACAGAGAAGTCTGGGGGCTACAGTCCATGAGGTCACAAAGAGTTGGACATTACTGAGGGACTAAACTCACACACAAAAGTTTGCTAGAACTGCCATAACATAAAACAACAATAATTTGTTTAACTTGTCTCATTCAATTTTTCTAGCCTTGTCTAACTCAATGAAACTGTGAGCTATGCCAGGTAGGGCCACCCAAGATGGACAGATAAGGGTGGAAAGTTCTGAAAAAACATGGCCTGCTGGAGAAGGGAATGGCAAACCACTTCAGCATTCTTGCCTTGAGAACCCCATGAACAGTATGAAAAGCAAAAGAAGATATGACACTGAAAGATGAACTCCCCAGGTTGGTAGGTGCCAATATACTACTGGAGAAGAGTGGAAAAATAGCTCCAGAAGGAATAAAAAGGCTAAGCAAAAGCAGAAACAACACCCAGTTGCAGTTGTGTCTCATAGTGAAAGTAAAGTCCGATGCTGTAAAGAATGATATTGCATAAGAACCAGGAATTTGGGTCCATGAATCAATGTAAATCGGAAGTGGTCAAAGAGATGGCAAGAGTGAACATCGACATTTTAAGAATCGGTGAACTATAANTTTTTGGGGCTCCAAAATCACTGCAGATGGTGACTGCAGCCATGAAATTAAAAGACGCTTACTCCTTGGAAGGAAAGTTATGACCAACCTAGATAGCATATTCAAAAGCAAAGACATTACTTTGCCAACAAAGGTCCGTCTAGTCAAGGCTATGGTTTTTCCTGTGGTCATGTATGGATGTTAGTGTTGGACTGTGAAGAAAGCTGAGCACCGAGGAATTGATGCTTTTGAACTGTGGTGTTGGAGAAGACTCTTGAGTCCCTTGGACTGCAAGTAGATCCGACCAGTCCATTCTGAAGGAGATCAGTCCTGGGTGTTCTTTGGAAGGACTGATGCTAAAGCTGAAACTCCACTACTTTGGCCAGCTCATGCGAAGAGTTGACTCATTGGAAAAGACTCTGATGCTGGGACGGATTGGGAACAGGAGGAAAAGGGGATGACAGAGGATGAGATGGCTGGATGGTATCACGGACTCGATGGATGTGAATATGAGTGAACTCCAGGAGTTGGTGATGGACAAGGAGGCCTGGCGTGCTGCAGTTCATGGGGTCGCAAAAAGTCAGACACGACTGAGCGACTGAACTGAACTGAACTGAACTAAAAAAATGAAGAGAAACTAAAGAGCCTCTTGATGAAGATAAAAGAGGTGAGTAAAAACTGACTTATAACTCAATGTTGAAAAAAATAAGATCATGGCATCCTGTCCCATCACTTCATGCATATAGATGGAGAAACAATGCAAATAGTGAGAAACTTTATTTTCTTGGGCTCCAAAATCACCTCGGAGGGTGACTGCAGCCACTAAATTAAAAGACACTTGCCCCTTGGATGAAAAGCTATGACAAACTTACCTTATTATAAAGCTGATACATTACTTTGCTGACAAAGTTTTGTATTGGTAAAGCTGTGGTTTTTCCAGTAGTCGTGTATGGATAGAGAGTTGGACCATAAAGAAGGGTGAGTGCCAAAGAATTGATACTTTTGAACTCTGGTGTTGGAGAAAACTCTAGAGATTCCCTTGGACTGCATGGAGATCAAGCCAGTCAATCCTAAAGGATATCAACCCTAAATATTCATTGGAAGGACTGACATTGAAGCTGAAGCTCCAATATTTTGGCCACCTGATGCAAACTGCTGACTCACTGGAAAAGACCCTGATCCTGGGAAAGATAGAAGGCAGGAGGAAAAGGTGACAGTGGAGGAGACGGTTGGATGGCATCACCAGCTCGGTGAATATTGCTGTTGTTGTTCATTCACTCAGTCGTGTCTGACTCTTTGCAACCCCATAGTAGACATGAGTTTGAGTAAGGCTGGGAGATGGTGAAGGACAGGTAAGCCTGGCATGCTGCAGTCCATGGGTTGCAAAGACCTGGACACAACTGAGTGACTGAACAACAACAACAACAATAATTCTGGAGGCTGGAAACCAAGATCAAGGTGTGAGCAGGTTTGGTTCTCTTGAGACCTCTCTCCTTGGCTTACAGATGGCTTCCTTCTCACTGGATGCTCATGTGGTCTTTTATCTGTGTGCAGATCTCTGGCTCCTCTCCCTCTTCTTATAAGGACACCAGTCATACTAGATTAGGGTCTACCCTAATGACCTCATTTAAGCTTAATTACCTCTCTGAAAGGCTCTGTCTTCAAATACAGTCACATTCTAAGTTATTGGGAGTTTTGACTTGAATACATGAACTTGGAGGGACACAATTCAGTCCATAATAGTAAGGTAGTACAGGGACCACTAAGTTCAGAGTCAGTGGATGTAACAAATAGGGTTAGAGTTTGTCTGGAGGTACATAGTCTCCTTTCCTTCTTCAGTCACGTTGCACAGTGAGCTACAAAGCAGCTATAAACAGGTTAATGAAAGAGAAAAACTTCTAAAATCAAAGAAGCCAAGACAGAAAGGTTAGTCTGTAAGGAAGCACCATTCCCAGAAAGAAAGCTTTTTTATATTTATATTAACTTATTTTAATTGGAGGATAATTACTTTATAATATTATGATGGCTTTTGCTTTTAATGACCAGGCAAATACCAGAATACACATAGCTAAAGTCTGAATTAATGCACAAAGATAACAAGCCAAAAAATTCTTCCTGATATCACTGCAAATAGACAGACATGAAATGAATAAAAGGACAATTATGTGTCATGGCTCAACATCTGTCTAATGGGAGTTCTATAAAGATCAGGGAAAAGTAGAGGGAAGAAACTGGCAGAGCGAAATGTTTCTTCAATCCCAGAAATGAAGACAAATAGAAGACTTCAGTTTAAAAGGACTGACTAATTCTGAAGAGAACACAGATAAACATATCCACAACCAGATACACTGTGGTGACATTTTAGGATCTCAGGAATAAACGTACATTTCTTGAAATTTTTACATATTTAAAAATTTTTTAACTTCTAACAAAACAGAAACAAATAATCAGATTATTTTAGATTTAGAGATGCCTGATAAAATACAGAAAGCTCAGTTAATTNTACACTGTGGTGACATTTTAGGATCTCAGGAATAAACGTACATTTCTTGAAATTTTTACATATTTAAAATTTTTTTAACTTCTAACAAAACAGAAACAAATAATCAGATTATTTTAGATTTAGAGATGCCTGATAAAATACAGAAAGCTCAGTTAATTTATAAATTTCAGATAAACAATGGACTGATTTTAAGTAAAAGTCCCACTCCAGTACTCTTGCCTGGAAACTCCCATGGACGGAGGAGCCTGGTGGGCTGCAGTCCATGGGGTCGCTGAGTCAGACACGACTGAGCGACTTCACTTTCACTTTTCACTTTCATGCACTGGAGAAGGAAATGGCAACCCACTCCAGTGTTCTTGCCTGGAGAATCCCAAGGATGGTGGAGCCCAATGTGCTGCCATCTGTGGGGTCGCACAGAGTCGGACACGACTGAAGCGACTTAGCAGCAGCAGCAGCATATCTCAAAATGCTTATTACATGTGACATAATTATACTTTTAAAATTATTTTTTGTTTACTTAAAATTCACATTTCACTGCATGTCTAATATATTTGTTTGCTAAATGTGGTAGCCTTAATTAGACCCTACATCCACAAGATAACACTGAATTGATATTGTCAATGTTCTAAATATGGATTTTTCCTATCTACCCATTTTACTATTCAGGAAAGCAGATCCTACAAAAAATCCCTGAAAAGAATTGCTAAAGAATTTTGTAGCAGAGTACTTAAATATAAATGTTAATAACTTTAAAGCAATAATTCAGAGCTAAAATCACAAAGTGGGAGGTAGATGAAGAGCTTAGACAAAAAATAAGGGACAAAGGAGCATGGCAAGTGCCTGTCTGTCTTATTGATGAAGGGAGCATAAGAGACTAAACTGGCAGATAGTAAGCACTGAATAAATATTTCTTTGAGCTGGTGAAATAAATCAATAGAATTTAATGAACTATTAAATTGGAAAATGGTACTTAAAGGGTTGGAGATGATGAAACAAAGTGTTAGTCGCTCAATTGTGTCCGACTATTTGCTGCCCCATGGACTGGAGCCCACCAGGCTCCTCTGACCATGGGATTCTCCAGGCAAGAGTGAGTAGCCATTCCCTTCTTCAGGGGATCTTCCTGAGCCAGGGATAGAACCTAGGTCTCCTGCATTGCAGGCAGATTGTTCACCGTCTAAGCCATGAGGGAAGACCATGGGTTCATGAGACAAAAGGAGGAGTCAAAACTAACCAGTAGCTAACTAGATATTTTGAGAGAACCAAGAACTGGAGCAATAATAATAAATATAGTTTTCAAGTAAAGATTTATAATATCTATTACTAATGAATATGCTATGCTAGGAATTTACATTTGAGTGTCAACATATAGGTGACAAATAAAAACACAGTTTCAATAAGATTGCCATATAAGTGCTTGAAAACTAAAAAGAGGGCCAAGAAAAGAATCCCTGACACAACATTCATTATCAGTTATGGTAGTGACAATCAAGGGTTATCAAGAGTGAGCAGAGTCAGAAGGGCAATTAAAGACAGAGGTGTTGTGATAGACATAAGTGTGAAGTTTCTAGAAGGAAGAAATATTCCTTTGTGTCAAAGGCTGCTACAAAATCAGGGAAAATGAAAGCAGGCAATTAGAGTTGATTTTGAATATTAGGCCACTAATTCAGTTCAGTTCAGTTCAGTCGCTCAGTCGTGTCTGACTCTTTGCGACCCCATGAATTGCAGCACGCCAGGCCTCCCTGTCCATCACCATCTCCCGGAGTTCACTCAAACTCACGTCCAACAAGTCGGTGATGCCATCCAGCCATCTCATCCTCTGTCGTCCCCTTTTCCTCCTGCTCCCAATCCGTCCCAGCATCAGAGTCTTTTCCAATGAGTCAACTCTTTGCATGAGCTGGCCAAAGTACTGGAGTTTCAGCTTTAGCATCATTTCTTCCAAAGAAATCCCAGGGCTGACCTCCTTCAGAATGGATTGGTTGGATCTCCTTGCAGTCCAAGGGACTCTCAAGAGTCTTCTCCAACACCACAGTTCAAAAGCATCAATTCCTCGGCGCTCAGCTTTCTTCACAGTCCAACTCTCACATCCATACATGACCACAGGAAAAACCATAGCCTTGACTAGATGGACCTTTGTTGACAAAGTAATGTCTTTGCTTTTGAGTATGCTATCTAGGTTGGTCATAACTTTCCTTCCAAGGAGTAAGCGTCTTTTAATTTCATGGCTGCAGTCACCATCTGCAGTGATTTTGGAGCCCCAAAAAATAAAGTCTGACACTGTTTCCACATCTATTTCCCATGAAGTGATGGGACTGGATGCCATGATCTTCATTTTTCTCTTCACTTTCTGCCATAAGGGCGATGTCATCTGCATATCTGAGGTTATTGATATTTCTCCCTAGTAATTTTAATAATTTAATATGGCTCTGATCTTCTGCCCCTTACAGTATGTTACCCTTTGCAACATATCTTTCACTTCTTCCAATCAAGAGCAGGGGTTCATTTTCTTACCTCTTGAACTTGGCTGGTGCTTGTGACTTCTACTAGAGGCAGTACTGTGCCAATTCCAACCCTAGACCTGAAGAGGTCTCCTTTTACACTCATTCTCTTGAAATCCTGTGTGCCAGACACACAACTGACTGATCCTGTGTACCAGATACACAACTGTCATTTATGAGCCCAGATGAATAGTTATACAGAGGTTCACAGATTTGTGAATAATAATAATCATTTATTATGCTAAGCCACTGAATTCTGCTGTTGCTGCTACTGCTAAGTCGCTTCAGTCGTGTCCGACTCTATGCGACCCCAGAGACAGCAGCCCACCAGGCTCCCGCGTCCCTGGGATTCTCCAGCCAAGAACACTGGAGTAGGTTGCCAAAGCCACTGAATTCTAGGGTGGCTTATTACCCAGCAATGTGTGTGTGTGTTTAGTCGCTAAGTCGTGTCCAACTCTTTTGTGACCTCATTGACCATAGCCCACCAGACTTCTCTATTCATGGGATTTTCCAGGCAAGAATACTGGAGTGGGTTGTCATTTCCTTCTCCATTGGATCATTCTGACCCAGGGATCAAACTCAAGGCTCCTGCTTTGCAGGCGGATTCTTTACCACTAAGCCACACAGAAGTAACTAACTGATATAAACAGTTAAAACTTGTCACTGAAAAATAATGCAATGGACTAATGGAATATAGATTTGAGGAAGTAGACATAGCAATTGTACAGTATTCTTGGAAAACTTTTTCATGAAGGAAAGAGGAAAGCTAAAGTTGGAGGAATTTAGTGAGTCCTGAACTGATGGGGAATGAAAGCTTTGGGATAAAACGGAAGGATAAACAGATGAGTGATGAAATATCCAAGAGGAGATGGGGGAGGATAAAATCTAGAACACACATGAACCCTGGAAAGCAGAAGGAGCTGTTCTTTTTTCAGGGCTAAGAGAATGAGGGTAAAGACTTAAATGGAAGGACTTTAAGTACAAATGTGCTTGTGAATGGATGGGTGCTGTTAAGGGCAGAGGGGAGCTTCCCTGGTGGCTCAGTTGGTAAAGAATCCACGTGTAATGAAGGAGAGCTCTTGCAGTGCAGGAGACACAGGTTAGATTCCTGGATCAGGAATATCCCCTGAAGCAGCATTTGGCAACCCACTCCAGGATTCTTTTTTTTTTTTTTTTAATCTGAAAATTTTGTGGTTTTTTTTGTTAAATTTATTTTAATTAGAGGCTAATTACTTTAAATATTGTGGTACTTTTTGACATACGTTGGCATGAATCAGCCACGGATGTACATGTGTCCCCCATCCCAAAACTCCCTTCCACCTCCCTCCCCATCCCATTCCTCTAGGTTGTCCCAGTGCACCAGCTTTGAGTACCCTGTTTCATGCATCTAACTTGGACTGGTCATCTATTTCACAGATGGTAATATACATGTTTCAATGCTGTTCTCTCAAACCATCTCACCCTCACTTTCTCCCACTGAGTCCAAAAGTCTGTTCTTTATATCTGTGTCTCTTTTGCTGTCTTGCATATACGGTCATCATTACCATCTTTGGATGTGAGTCTGAGTGATCTCCAAGAGATGGTGATGAACAGGGAGGCCTGGCATGCTGCGATTCATGGGGTCGCAAAGAGTCGGACACGACTGAGCGACTGAACTGAATTGGTGTTTTTCTTTCTAACTTACTTCATTCCGTATAACAGGCTCCAGTTCCACCCACCTCTTTAGAAATAATTCAAATGTGTTCTTTTTAATAGCTGAGTAATACTCCATTGTGTATATGTACCACACCTTTCTTACACATTTGTCTGCCGATGGACATCTATGTTGCTTCCATGCCCTAGCTATTGTAAATAGTGCTGCAATGAATTCCATGGACAGAGGAGCCTGGTGGATTACAGTCCATGGGATAGCAGATTTGGACACAACTGAGGGAATGAGCACGTGGTTGACAGCCTTTATGTATTCTATGAAATAGAAAGAGAAATGATGGAATTGGGCAGGGATATGTCATTCAGGTATGACCTAAATCAAGTCCCTTACGATTATACAGTGGAAGTGACAAACAGATTCAAGGGACTAGATCTGATAGACAGAGTGCCTGAAGAACTATGGATGGAGGTTCATGACACTGTACAGGAGGCAGTGATCAAGACCATCCCCATGGAAAAGAAATGCAAAAAAGCAAAATGGCTGTCTGGGGAGGCCTTACAAATAGCTGTGAAAAGAAGAGAAGCGAAAAGCAAAGGAGAAAAGGAAAGATTTAAGCATCTGAATGCAGAGTTCCAAAGAATAGCAAGGAGAGATAAGAAAGTCTTCTTCAGAGATCAATGCAAAGAAACTGAGAAAAACAATAGGATGGGAAAGACTAGAGACTGCTCAAGAAAATTAGAGATACCAGGGGAACATTTCATGCAAAGATGGCCACAATAAAGGACAGAAATGGTATGGACCTAACAGAAGCAGAAGATATTAAGAAGAGGTGGCAAGAATACACAGAAGAACTATAGAAAAAAGATTTTCATGACCCGGATAACCACGATGGTGTGATCACTCACCTGGAGCCAGACATCCTAGAATGTGAAGTCAAGTGGGCCTTAGAAAGCATCACTATGAGCAAAGCTAGTGGAGGTGATGGACTTCCAGTTGAGCTATTTCAAATCCTGAAAGATGATGCTGTGAAAGTGCTGCATTCAATATGCCAGCAAATTTGGAAAACGCAGCAGTGGCCACAGAGCTGGAAAAAGTTAGTTTTCATTCCAATCCCAAAGAAAGGCAGTGCCAAAGAATGTTCAAACTACTGCACAATTTCTCTCATCTCACACGCTAGCAAAGTAATGCTCAAAATTCTCCAAGCCAGGCTTCAACAGTACGTGAACTGCAAACTTCCAGATGTTCAAGCTGATTTTAGAAAAGGCAGAGGAACCAGAGATCAAATTGCCAACATCCATTGGATCATGGAAAAAGCAAGAGAGTTCCAGAAAAACATCTATTTCTGCTTTATTGACTATGCCAAAGCCTTTGACTGTGTGGACCAGAACAAACTCTGGAAAATTCTTAAAGAGATGGGAATAGCAGGCCACCTGACCTGTCTCCTGAGAAATCTATATGCAGGTCCAGAAGCAACAGTTAGAACTGGACATGGAACAACAGACTGGTTCCAAATCGGGAAAGGTATACATCAAGGCTGCATATTTTCACCCTGCTTATTTAACTTATATGCAGAGTACATCAAGGGAAATGCCAGGCTGGATGAAGTACAAGCTGGAATCAAGATTGCCAGGAGAAATATAAATAACCTCAGATATGCAGATGACACCACCCTTATGGCAGAAAGCGAAGAAGAACTATAGAGCCTCTTGATGAAAGTGAAAGAGGAGGGTGGAAAAGTTGGCTTAAAACTCAACATTCAGAAAACTAAGATCATGGCATCCGGTCCCATCAATTCATGGCAAATACATGGGGAAACAGGGAGAGACTTTATTTTCAGGAGCTCCAAAATCACTGCAGGTGGTGACTGCAGCCATGAAATCAAAAGACGCTTGCTCCAACCTAGACAGCATATTAAAAAACAGAGACATTACTATGCCAACAAAGGTCCATCTAGTCAAAGCTATGATTTCCCAATAGTCATGTATGGATGTGAGAGTTGGACTATAAAGAAAGTTGAGTGCCAAAGAATTGATGCTTTTGAATTGTGGTGTTGGAGAAGACTCTTGAGAGTCCCTTGGACTGCAAGGAGATCAAACCAGTCTATCTTAAAGGAAATCAGTCCTGAATACTCATTGGAAGGACTGAGCCTGAAGCTGAAACTCAGGACTTTGGTCACCTGATACAAAGAACTGACTGAGTGGAAAAGATCCTGATGCTGGGAAAGAATGAAGGCAGGAGGAGAAGGGGGCCACAGAGGATGAGATGGTTGGATGGCATCACTGACTCGATGGACATGAGTTTGAGTAAGTTCCAGGATTTGGTTATGGACAGGGAAACCTGGCATGCTGCAGTCCACGGGGTCACAAAGAGTTGGACATGACTGACTGAACTGAACTGAGGTTTTGCAAATAGGGTTTAAGGCAGGGTTTCCCAACCTTGGAACTTCTGAAATTTTATACTAGATAGTTCTTTGTTGCAAGAGGCTGCCCTAAACACTTGAAACTCTAGCACTTGAAAACTCTCAAAGTTCAGTACTGTTTCCATGGTTCAACAAAGATGTTCCTACTAAATTTCCTCCTCTTTGCTTAAGAGTTAGACCATGGGCTTTCTAAATAGAGAACTCTCTAGCAAAGACTTGGAATAAAACACAATCTTCTTCAAAAATAACATGTAAGTTTTGTTTGTTTAATTTTCTCCCTTCATCCTGCCTGTCAGACACCAATCTCTTTGGTTTTTTTTATATGCAATAATGAGTCCAGTTTCTATATTCAGCTTTCGACTCCTCTTTGCTCAACCCCAAGAAAGTCCCCTGGAGCAGCTTTACAATCTGATGTGATTTGTTAGAAGTTTAACTGTGGCTCTGAAGCCTTTTCCAACAGCTTGTGTGCAAGGTGACAGGTCTGAATATTAAACAAGAGGAAGGGAGGTGACATCCACACACGTTGCTGTAAATTGTGCCTTCATTCATAAAACCACTCTACTTTGCTGTAATTACTCTGCTACCCATTCATGCAAGTGAGGCATCCAGGAAGCAAACTTGATTGGTGAATAAATGCAAATTAAATGACAGGGACAGAGGTATGCATATGAAAACTGAGAGGAGGCATTCAGTTTGCAAATTCCAAAGTCTGTATATACAACCATTTACAACTCCTGCCTTGGAATAAATTGAATAGCTGTAAAAGCTACTGACTTTCTCCTCCATTCTGATTTTGAAAGCATGGGTGGCAGAAGGAAGGGAGTTAGTTCCCAGCAGAATTACAGAGCTCAATAGTATAACTGTCAAAATCTCTTTTAAAGGAAGGGGAGCTATCAACATTATCTGTGTTAAGGAAACTCTTTTCTTTGTTGATAGTGTCTATTCGAAGAATTGGCATTTAACAAATATGTTAATTAAAGCTCTAGACTACATGATATAATGTTTGCCATGCATTCTGTGACAAGTTCTATTGTGTTTTTATGTTAATATTATTCTTCTGCAGATTACATTGTTCCTCATTCAGTCAAATCAAAATGTTGAATCTGGGCATAGCATCTAAGTGAAAGAAAACCAGGTTGTTTTTTGTTTTTTTCTTGCTTAACTTTTGTTTAATTTTGCTGGGGACAACTGCTGAAAAAGTTAAAGCTATTTATTTTGTCTAAAGCAAGCATGATCCCTGGTTAAGTATATTTTACTGAGAGAGAGGAAAAAGAGAAGTAAAAGGGAAAGAACAGAAAAAGAAAAGAGGGAGAAATATGTACTCATTTCATTATTCTGAGGAGAAAAATGGAACTCTTAGCTACATTCACTTTTTGCAATAACACCCTAAATTGAGATTCTAGTCAAGGAGCAGTTTCCATTTGTTATGTATATATATGCATTTTTCATCTCGCATAACACAGGCTCATACAACACAAGATTAAGATAAATTGAGGTCTTTCTTTTTCCTTCCTAATTTACTTCCTTATTCCATATACAAAGAACCTACTTGAATATGAGAAATTTGACCTAAATTCCATTTTATCAAAAAGGTTGCCTGAAATTTACAATGTGAAAATAAAGGGGGTACTTTTGATTTCCCAAAGTTCAAATCTGGGAAATATTAGCATAAGTACTTTGATGATCATGACAGTAAGTCTAGAGGATTAATCTCTAAAGCAATCAGAATTCAGATCTTCTACAGCTTTATAGATCAGAATGACCTATTTTAATTAATTATTTCAGATACAAAGAGATAGCTGCTTTACATAGAAGACTGGAGCTGTTATCTACTTTCAGGACTGGGTTACCTTGAGTAAATTCCTTTCAAAACCTGACTTCATATGCAATTTTCTGAGTGATCTTTAAATAGGAGAAAAGGTACATGGCCTTGCTGGGAGATAGCATAACATCGTGGCTAAGAGGCTTGGGTTTCGATTCTAGTGTCTTTGCCTATTAGCTATTTAATATGGAAGAAGTTGGCTTCCCCGGTGGCTCAGAGGTAAAAATGCCACCTGCAGTGTGGAACCACAAGAGATTTGAGTTCCATCCCTGGGTCAGGAAGATCCCCTGGAGGTATGGCAACTCACTTCAGTGTTCTTGCCTGGAGAATCCCATGGACAGAAAAGCCTGTCAGGCTAGAGGCCATAGGGTCCCAAAGAGTCAGACATGGCAGAAGTGACTCACCACACAGGCACGCGTGCAACAAGTTACTTAACCGCCTGTGCTCTGGTTTATCATATAAAATGTAGACGATCATAATGCACTCATAAGTAATCTATAGAGACCATTTTTAAAATTTGTATAGCTATTATTATTGTATAGGCATTATTTATAATAGAGGAGAAGAACTTAGAGATATATTTCACTAATTAAAGCAAAAGATATATTGTAGAAACTCGGCATTTTGATTCCTAAAGAAGCATCTATTTCATATTGCTCACCTGTTTCAAAGTGTTTCATTGTTATGCTCATGTATATAAAGATTAAATAATTAAAAAAATAAGTGTTGTTGTTCAGTCACTAAGTCATGTCCGACTCTTTGCAACTTCATGGACTGCAGCATGCCAGACTTCCCTGTCCTTTGCTATCTCCCAGAGTTTGCACAAACTCATGTCCATTGGATCAGTGATAGCATCCGACCATCTCATCCTCTGTTGCCCCCTACTTCTCTTGCCCTCAATCTTTTCTTGCATCAGGGGCTTTTCCAATGAGTCAGCTCTTCGTATCAGATGGCCAAAGTACTGGAACTTCAGCTTCAGCATCAGTCCGTCCAGTGAATATTCACGATTGATTTCCTTGAGGATTGGCTGGTTTGACCTCTGCGCTATCCAAGGGACTCTGAAGTGTCTTCTCCAGCATCACAATTCAAAAGCACCAATTTTTCAGCACTTAGCCTTCATTATGGTACAACTCTCACATCCTTAATAACTACTGGGAAAACCATAGCTTTGACTAGATGGATCTTTGTCAACAAAGTAATGTCTCTGCTTTTTAATACGTTGTCTAGGTTTGTCACAGCCTTTCTCCCAGTGAACAAGCATCTTTTAATTTTATGGTTGCAGTCACCATTGGCAGTGATTTTGGAACCCAAGAAAATAAATTCTGCCACTGTTTCCATTTTTTCCCCATCTATTTGCCATAAAGTGATGGGGCCAGATGCCATGATCTTCATTTTTGAATACTGGGTTTTAAGCCAACTTTTTCACTCTCCTCTTTCCCCTTCATCTGAAGAACCTAAGCCACCCCATTTTGTTAAAAAAAAAAAAAAAAAAGACTCCATTTTAGAGTTCTGAGGAAAGAGTCTTTGGAAATCCCCTGACCTCACCCCACCACCTGCGAGCCAATCAGATCCCAGATCAGGATCTCCTGACTTTACGTTCAGGACTTATGACCTGCCCAGGAAATTCGAATTAAGCCCAGGAAATGGGAACCAATCAGAACCCACCACCTAACCCTTCCACAGAAGGTAACATTTTTCGCACAAGAATACCCTGTGTAAGCAATGAAACCCAGAGTTCGTGGTTCCTCTCCTTAGCCACTGCGTTGGTAACGGTGGGAGCCCCAGCTCGAGCTTGGTAATAAAAACTCTCTTGCTTTTGCATCGGATGCCAGCTCCCTGGTGGTCATTGGGAGATTTCACGACTTGGGCATAACATCTGGGGGTTTGTCCAGGATCTCCCATCGGCCACGCAGGGAAACCGATCCGGAGAGTTATCTGCGACCGGTAAGCTCTTCTCTGTCTCTTTGTTTCTGATAAGGCCTATTTTCTGAAGCCAGTATATGACTCAGGCGGACGCGCCAGCGGGTCACCAGTGCGGGTCATTGGGAGACGTCCCCAACCCCCTAGGAGGGGACGGAGTGCCCCTGTTCTCTGTAGACAATAGCGGGTCGCCCCCGCTGAACAGCTGGAGGCCGTCGTCTTATTTTCAGTTTTGCCTCCAGACTTCTGGAGGTCTGTATCTTCTGTCTCTCTGTCTCTCTGTGTGGCTATCTGTACTGCCTGTGTTAATTTACCAACATCTGACTGATCTAGGAATGATGGGGCAAAGTCAATCTAACCCTACCCCTCTATCCCTGATCACTGACCATTTTAAGGAGGTCAAGATGCACGCATGTGACCTCAGTGTAGAAATTAAGAAAGATAAATTAATCACTTTTTGCAGTGCGGAATGGCCAACCTTCCACGTGGGATGGCCCCCAGAGGGCACCTTTGATTTGGAAACAGTGCACTGAGTCCGAGACATCATCTTTTAACCGCGAAACAGACACTGACCAAGTTCCCTATGTCATAGTGTGGGAAGATCTCATATTGTGCCCCCCTCCATGGGTAAAACCTTTCTTGCCTCAACAGGAATTTTCCACTGCACAGGTGCTGGCAACACGTGTAGGAAAAAAACCTGAAAGATTCCAAGGAATCTGAACCAACGGTGCCACTGTACCCCATTTTACAAGGGGGAACAGAGGAAGAACTTCTCTTCCCACCCCCTTACCAACCCCTCGAGCCACCACAGGCCCCTGCTATCCCTCCACCTAGGGCTGACGCATCAGAAGGGGGACCTGCACAAAATACTTGCCATAGGCGACCCATGTCTCCGGCAGGGCCAGTAGACTCAACTGTTGCCCTCCCTTTACGAGTGGCCAGTCCCCCCGATGAGGAAGGGAACCAACCTCATCAATACTGGCGCTTCTCTACCAGTTATCTATATAACTGGAGGTCCCAGAATGCTAAGTTTTCAGATAACCCTAGAGATCTAACTAACCTTCTAGAGACTGTGCTTTTTACTCATCAGCCCACCTGGGATGACTGTCAACAGCTGCTCCAGATTCTCTTTACCATGGAAGAGAGAGAGAATACAGAATGAGGCTCCTAAAAGGGTCCCAGGGGCAAATAGAGAACCCACCACTAATACAGATGAAATTAACACCTCTTTTCCTTTATCGCGACCCGACTGGGATTACTATACAGCACAAGGTAAGGAGAGGCTCTGGGTCTACTGCCAGACTAGTTGGGGGGGCTCAAGGCAGCTGCACGGAAACCCACTAACCTAGCTAGAGTAGGAGATGTTCAACAGAGCCCCACCGAGAGCCCAGCCGCTTATCTGGAAAGGCTGATGGAGGCCTTTAGACAATACACCCCCATGGACCCAGAGGCAGAAGGCACTCAGGCTGCTTTGATAATGCATTTTTCAGCCAGGCGGCCCCAGATGTTAGGAAGAAGTTACAAAAACTAGAACGCCTGGGTGAAAAGAGTATCCAGGACTTAACAGTGGCAGAAAGGGTCTACAATACTCGAGAGACACCCGAGGAAAAACAAGCAAAAGCAGCAGACGGCCAGACCCACAATATGGCGTGCATCCTGCTAGCGGCAACAGTTCCTAATTCGGGAGAAAGGGAGCGCCAGCTGCGCCGCCTAGCCGCTGAAGGTAAGAGCCACCCCTGTACGTGACCAGCATTAGGAAAGAACCAATGCGCCTATTGTAAGGAGTAAGGACACTGGGCCAAAGAATGCCCTAAGAAAAAGAAGGGACCACGAAAGACCCCTATCCTGGCCGTCGATGAACTGAGCGACTAGGAGAGATGGGGTTTGGTGCCCCTCCCCGAACCCAGGGTAACCCTAAGAGTGGAGGGGACCCCAATTGACTTCTTTGTTGGCACAGGGGCTCAATATTTGGTTTTGCTGGAGCCCCAAGGGAAACTGGCCAAAAAGACTTCATGGGTGCAGGAGGCCACTGGGATGAAACAATATCAACGGACTACCCGAAGATCGGTGGATTTGGGCACGGGCCATGTATCCCACTCCTTTATGGTCATCCCAGAATGGCAAGCCACTTCAGTATTCTTGCCTTGAGGACCCCATGAACAGTATGAAAAGGCAAAATGATAGGATACCAAAAGAGGAACTCCCCAGGGCATTAGGTGCCCAATATGCTACTGGACATCAGTGCAGAAATAACTCCAGAAAGGATGAATGGATGGAGCCAAAGCAAAAACAGTACCCAGTTGTGCATATGACTGGTGATAGAAGCAAGATCCGATGCTGTAAAGAGCAATACTGCATAGGAACCTGGAATGTCAGGTCCATGAATCAAGGCAAATTGGAAGTGGTCAAACAAGAGATGGCAAGAGTGAACGTCGACATTCTAGGAATCAGCAAACTAAAATGGACTGTCAGATGACCATTATATCTACTACTGTGGGCAGGAATCCCTCAGAAGAAATGGAGTAGCCATCATGGTCAAAAAAAGAGTTTGAAATGCAGTATTTGGATGCAATCTCAAAAACGACAGAATGATCTCTGTTCGTCTCCAAGGCAAACCATTCAATATCACAGTTATCCAAGTCTATGCCCCAACCAGTATTGCTGAAGAAGCTGAAGTTGAACGGTTTTATGAAGACCTACAAGACCTTTTAGAACTAACACCCCCAAAAGACGTCCTTTTCATGATAGGGGACTGGAATGCTAAAGTAGGAAGTCAAGAAACACCTGGAGTAACAGGCAAATTTGGCCTTGCAATGTGGAATGAAGCAGGGCAAAGACTAATAGAGTTTTGCCAAGAAGATGCATTGGTCATAGCAAACACCCTCTTCCCACAACACAAGAGAAGACTCTACACATGGACATCACCAGATGGTCAACACCGAAATCAGATTGATTATATTCTATGCAGCCAAAGATGGATAAGACTAATAGAGTTTTGCCAAGAAAATGCACTGGTCATAGCAAACACCCTCTTCCAACAACACAAGAGAAGACTCTACACATGGACATCACCAGATGGTCAACACCGAAATCAGATTGATTATATTCTATGCAGCCAAAGATGGAGAAGCTCTATACAGTCAACAAAAACAAGACCAGGAGCTGACTGTGGCTCAGACCATGAACTCCTTATTACCAAATTCAGACTCAAGTTGAAGAAAGTAGGGAAAACCGCTAGACCATTCAGGTATGACCTAAATCAAATCTTCTGACATTACAGGAGGGCTATCCCCGACCACCTTTCTCTGGAAAAAGTTAACTTAGAGCTCCAGTTAACAGGCTCCTGCATATAAAAGGAGTGTTTCAGAGGAAACCCCTCTGATGGCTCTCTAACTTGCCTTACCCGGACTTTTACAACTACACATGTGATTATTTACAGCCCCCCAACTGTGAGATGCATGGAAAGCCTAAAACATAGAGCCTTTCAAAGAGTTGAAAGTTATTAGAGTAGTGCTGGTGTAGGATTTCATTATTGAGCCAATGCTTGTTGCTAAGTTCCCATATCTCTTATCCACTGTGCACCTGGGAGTACATTTGTTAACATAGTTAGAATGTAAGAAAAACAAAATAGTAGCCTGAAACTACATTAGACCTTTGAGCTAATTGGTTTTTTCTTTGTTGTAACTTACTGCACCTTTGCTTTGTGAAAATGTAACTTTGTTTGATACTTTCTGAGGCTGACATAGATTAGAAATATAAAGAAAAAACACTTCAAGGGAAACTAAGTTTTTTGGTTGAGCAGCCTTTATCAAAAGAGGGTCTTAAAATGTTCACAGGCCTCCAAGGCCAGAAGATAATGTACACAACATCATTTGTGGGAAAGGTATAAAAGTCCTTTAGAAAATAAAGTTATGGGTCCTTGCTCACCGAAGCAGCTTGGTCTCCCCGTGTCAATCATTCTTTCTCTCTCCCTCTCATTCTCTTTTTCAGGCTGATCCCTTGGAGCATAGAGGCTCCCTGCGTTCACTTATCTGCCCGGGGTTTCTAAGACCTGAACGAAGACGTTCTGCGTCTTCAGTCCCTCGGGAGACCAGGAGGGCACCTGTGCCTCTGTGAACAGGGCAAACTTCTTGTCTCGAAGTTTTATATTAAGAATATCAGCCTCTTTCTCTCTATTTTCTTATCTACAACATTGTTTCCTTATCTCTCTCTAAATCAATCACTGACTCCATCCCCAGTTTGAATTACCCTGGATCCATCGGGTCTGGACCCTGGCAGAAATCAGCCCTGAATATTCTCTGGAAAGAGTGATTCTGAAGCTCCAATAATGTGGCCACCTGATGTGTAAAGCTGACTCATTGGAAAAGACCCTGATACTCGGAAAGACGGAGGGCAGGCGGAAAAGGGGATGAAAGAAGATAAGATGGTTCGATGGCATCACAGACTCGATGGAGTTTGATGTGCAAGGAAGCCTGGTGTGCTGCAGTCCATGGGGTCACAAAGTGTCAGGGACTGAACATTTTTTTAAATGATTGGTTAATTTTATACTGGGGCCTTAATTCCTTGCTGAGAACTTCATAGAAGAGTATTTACATTAAAATTTGGGTCATTTTTATCTTATTGACACTTTTATTGGAGCACAGTAATTCTACTTTTGATCTCATTGTGACACCTTTAGTGTCCTATGATGGACAGTGGAACTGGACCCAAATTAGAATGGGAAAAAAAACAGGAAGTACATTTTTAGCTTAAAGTACAATAGGACTTTGGAATGCTTACTGAATGTAATCTTCGTACCCAATTCATATTCTTCATGGAAAAAACCAAATTGGGCACAGCAGATAAACATTTGGTATTATGGACAAAGAAGAGGACTATCCTGAAATTCATCTCCTTCTCCAAGGGATGAGGCAAGGTCCTCACCAATCATTTCCTTGATTGGTAAACCAAATTGTTGAAAGGAACAGGAAACGGGAATGCATATACATGTATGAGATGCTTATTTTCTACTTTTTATATTTCCATACAAGGGAAATATTATAATATGTATTCTGATCACTAGGAGGGACAATATGGGATAATCTCTTTCCCCACACCCTTTCTCCTAACTGAGGTTCAAGTAGTGAGCTTTGGAAGTGATGAGTTTGGGAAAAGGTACTGAGCAGGATCTGTTTTGCTGCTTCTGGATTTTCTAGAGGCAGCCTGGGGCACACATTAGAATTTTCCAGGACAGGTTCTGTCCCTGCAGCAGAGAGGTCTGCCATTTTGGATGGGGTTAAGTTCACAGTTGAAGGTAAATGTATTATAAGTGCATTTGGTCTCTGACCCAAACTACATTCTTCAGTGTTATCAATCTGTTGTTGTTATTCAGTGGCTCAGTCGAGTCTGACTCTTTGAGATCCCATGGACTGCAGCATACCAGACTTACTGTCCTTCACTATCTCCTGGAGTTTGTGCAGACTCATGTCTTCCTGGAGTTTGCACAAACTCATGTCCATTGTGTCTATGATGCAATCCAACCATTCATCCTCTGTCATCCCCTTCTCCTTCTGTCTTCAATCTTTCCCAGCATCAGGGTCTTTTCCAATGAGTTGGCTCTTCTCATCAGGTGGCAAAGTATTGGAGCTTCAGCTTCAGTCCTTCCAATGAGTGTTTGGGTTGATTTTCTTTAGGATTGACCAGTTTGATCTCCTTGCAGTCCAAGGGACTTTCAATAGTCTTCTCTAGAACCACAGTTTGAAAGTATCAGTTCTTTCGTGCTCAACCTTTTTTATGGTCCAACTCTCACATCCATGCATGACTACTGGAAAAACCATAGCTTTGACTGTATGGACCTTTGTCAGTGAAGTGATGTCTCTGTTTTTTAATACACCATCTAGATGTTATCAATAATAAAGTTGAATTTTTATATTTGTGTCCCTGACTCCCTAGTCTATGTTTCAACTCAAGGAGGCTGTGGACACAAGAGTGTGATTCTCATTCTCAAACTCCAGCAGACTTAGAGCAGTGCCAATCAATGCAGGAGTAGTGAGTGCGATAGAGCGCAGTGAGCTGGGAAAGCCTTTCACTGAGCTTCAGGCATGCAGTGACAGGAAAGATGTGGATCATCAAAAGCAGATGAAAAATGATGACTTGTGATTTGTGCCTATTTTCTGATATAGGGACTATAGCTCAAATGCCCACAAGGACCAGGTCAGTGAAAAGAAAGAGGAACACGGTGCTGGGTACGTATGTGCATTGTGGAGAGATGGTGATAAGTCAGGGAGGGTGTGAACTGGAGACAGCATCCCCCCATCACCAAAAAAAGGTGGCAGTTTTTATGTACACCAGCAGGCTATAGTCTGGAGGAATTATTGTATCTTCCTATTTCTCAGAGAAAGCAGAAATATATATTTCTCAAGAAAATTTCCCAATTTTTAAATGTTGACTTAAATTTAGGTGAGAAAACTCTTGGACGGTTAAAACAAGGGTATAGACGGAATGTGGTTTAGGAACTGTTATAATGGAGTTGATATTTCTCTCAGCACGTTGGGGACCTGCCCCCCAATGCAGTTAAATTAGAGTTCTTTATCGGGAATTTACTTCATCTCGATTGGCTGAGACAGTTTCCTTTCTGTTTGCTGTATTTAAACTTCTGCACTACCTCTTTTATTGCCACTGATTTAAGAATCTATCATATACTGCCCTAGACCAAAAGTAGGGTTTATGACTCCGGTGTTCATGGGGCTCGACTAGATCTGAAGAAGCACATATGGTAAAATGTGCCATCTCAACGTTTTGTCAATTATGCTGGCATACTTGTGCCAAGGAAAGTGATTTCTCCCTCCTAAAGACATTTGAGCCAGAAAGAAGTTCTTTGATTTCTTGTTTTATGTGACATTCTGTCTGCAATTAGCAGGCTTCCAGATGTTCATGAATTTTATATTCAACTTATATAGTCATTTATGTTTCCCACCAGAAAGCAGAGTGGTTTATGTTCCAGAAACTCAATTGAAAAACATTTCTTCTAACTTGAACTTGAAACGACTAAATATTTCATGGTGTAACTTCTAATTATAAACGTTCTGTGAGATTAGAGGACTTTTATTTTTATCTCAGTAAGTCTGAGTTTTATCCACATTCATTGAACAAACATTTGAAAATATTTCCTTCAGTTTGGAAGTGCTTGGGTCTTTCATTTCTTTTCATTCTTCTGCTAAACTCCTAACATTTTAACTAGAACTTTAAATCTCACTAAAAAATCACTTTTGTTCTGTTACAATTGTATATTTTGTTTTTCACTAGGCTGTAAAGTTCTTGAGAGGCCTTTGCAATGTTTAGAACAGGACTTTACTATACTATGTGCTCAAGAAA
Organism: Cephalophus harveyi; assembly: GCA_006410635.1. Lineage (NCBI taxonomy): Eukaryota > Metazoa > Chordata > Mammalia > Artiodactyla > Bovidae > Cephalophus > Cephalophus harveyi. The sequence goes on along the minus strand of SJYT01050236.1, from coordinate 68,736 downwards.
TTTACTTAATGAGTGTTAGTTCACTCTTCCTTGAAATTCAGAGGAAGGTCATCTATAGATTAATTATTTAATTTCCCTTTTTAAGATCCATGGGCTATCACCATGTCCATTATTTAGCAGTGAAGACATTTCTTCCCTTACCTATAAAACCTAAATGACCAAGCTTGTTCTAAAAAGGAGTGAGTTTAGTTTGAAGTCAGGTTGGATTAAGGCAGGGAAGCAGACAGATTTATGACAATCCATCTAGGCACAGGAATTTCCCTTTAAAATCAATTTTTTATTTAAATATATAGACGTTTTAGGGCTTCTCAGGTGGCACCAGAGGTAAAGAATCTGCCTGCCAATACAGGAGATATCAGAGACATGCGTTCCATCCCCGAGTAAGGAAAATGCCCTGGAGGAGGGCATGACACCCCACTCTAGTATTCTTGCCTGGAGAATCCATGGACAGAGGAGCCTGGTGGACTACAGTCCACAGTGTCACAAAGAGTCAGACATAACTGGAGTGACTTAGCATGCATACATGCATAGCAGTTTTAGGATATCAAAATCAAGAAATGTGTATGCATAACTTATTAAGGCTTGGATACATAAAGTTATAACTTTGGGAGGCATCATTGTGATAGGATACTTTAGTTTGCTTCCTAACTTGATTTTATAATATTTTTTACAGAGAGTACTATCCTTCCAGGGACAAAGAATATAATACAGGCTATTTTTTTTAAAGAGGGTGATGAACAAAGTTTTCCTCATATCAAATAAAATCTACCTTTTCCCACTTTTGTTCACTAGTTCTAGTTCTTCAAAATGGGACAACACAGAATAAATTTCGCTTGGTGTTTTCTTCTCCTTTTTCTTCCTGCTGCTCATTTTTCTTCTTCTGAAATGGCTTTATTGAGGTGTAGTTACCTACTATAAAATTCATCCAGTGTAAGTGTATAGGACAATAAGTTTTGGTATGTTCATTGCTTCTGTTGTTGTTCAGTCGTCCAGCCATGTCCGACTCTTTGTGACCCCCACGGACTGCAGCACACCAGGCCTCCCTGTCCCTCACCATCTCCCGAAGTTTGCCCAAGTTCATGTCCATTGCATCAGTGGTGCCATCCAGCCATCATCCTCTGATGCCCTTGTTTGTTGCTAGTATGTAGAAATACAGTTTGGTCTCTTTTGAAACTAATTTATGTTCCTGGTTGTTTTTAGCTGTCAAGGGAAGGTGAAGGAAGAAGCCTGAGATTGTGTTCTGGGCTTCCTCTTTCCATTCAGTTGCCTCGTAAGGGATATCATTTCCCTCATATTACTGAATATTGATGAGAATCTGAGTTACCTGTGTTCAGAATATATAAATATTGCATATGAAAATTATACTCATATTGTGAGTGTCAGCAATCAATCTGTTTCACTAGATATGCATCTCCCAGCCTTGATCAGAGTGATAAAACCAGAGAGGTTATTAAATGGCATATCTATTAGTCAATAGGCTATAAACCCTGAGGGCCCCGTTTGCAATAATCCATACAGTTATTTTTCTCCATATATTTGTGTCATTCTTTCTTATTAAATTGTGATTACTTATTTTTTCCTGCTAGATTTACTATTTTATTAACAGGAAAATCAGTGAGCATCTTTTATTCTTTTATGCCCTCTCTTGAATCTAGAAGAACCTTTGTGCATTATTTAAGATTGAGTTTGACCAAATATAGCAAAAACCTGGGATTAATGGCTTAATAAAGAGTGGATCTATCTAGGTATGTATATATGTATATATGATCTATCAATATATATATCTGTCTCTATTATTTATCTTTGTTTCTAATTACCTGTCTATAGCAAGGAGTCTGTACAATAGCCTGAAGGTGATCAGTTCAGGAATATTTTGTCTATTCAAAAAGTCATCAAGGAGTTAAAGCTCCTCCTAGCTCTTGTTCTAACGTGTTTAGTACATGGCTCTTGTCCTCATGGTTGCAGTGTATGCAGGCATTGTGCCCATGTTCTAATTGGAAGAATATGAATGTGTAGAAAGCAAAAGAAACATGTGGAGTCGACTTCTTTTATCAAGCTTTCTTGGAAAAAACTGCTTATGTCTCATTTGCCAGATTCATGTCACATGGCCAATCCTAGAAGCCTCGAAGTCTGGAAAGCTTAATAGTTAAAGCTGGTACATTCCTAGTCATAAAAAAAAAAAAAAAAGTGATTCTGTTGGTAAATGTGATAAATATTACCAGTGCTTACCATCGCTGATTCTTCTCCCCTTTTTAGTATTAGTACAATGAAGCTTGCACTTCTCAGCCTCCTTTCTATTATATGAGGCAATGTGACCAGTCCTGGCTAATGAAATAAGAGCAAAGGTGATCTGTGTCACTTCTAAATGAAGAAGAATGAGAAAGTAAAAAAGTCCATTTAAGTTTCTTCAGTTTTGCCTCACATGCTGGGGTCATCTAGAGGCTTTGTGGTTCAGACAGTAGCTTACAAGAGGAAAGAATCTTCATCAGCCTGGTCCACTTTGCCAACCCAAGTAGGGCACATGGTATCACCAAGAAATGAGCTTTTGTTAAGCTGAGATTTCAAGTGTGTTACTGCAACATCATCTAGCCTGTTGTGATTAAAGTAATAGAGAAAAGGATTAATAGATATTGCATAGGCAGAGAGCTGAATCTGCTACACTCTTCCACTGAGCCTGTTTATCAGAGTTGTGGTGATCATCAGCTTTCCTTCTGACTTTATTTTGTATTATGGACAAATTTTAAGTATACAAAACCAGAGAGAATGACGTAATAACAGTGTACCCATCATACATGACCAGTCCTGTTCATTTCTACTTTTACCCTCTTCTCCTCACCCAGATTGCATTTAATCAAATTCTAGGCATCACATAATTTAATATATAAATATGTAAGTATATATCTTCTAAGTTCAGTTCAGTTCAGTTGCTCAGTCATGTTCGACTCTGCGACCCCATGAATCGCAGCACGCCAGGCCTCCCTGTCCATCACCAACTCCTGGAGTTCACTCAGACTTGCATCCGTCGAGTCAGTGATGCCATCCAGCCATCTCATCCTGGGTCGTCCCCTTCTCCTCCTGCCCCCAATCCCTCCCAGCATCAAAGTCTTTTCCAATGAGTCAACTCTTCTCATGAGGTGGCCAAAGTACTGGAGTTTCAGCTTTAGCATCATTCCTTCCAAAGAAATCCCAGGGTTGATCTCCTTCAGAATGGCCTGGTTATAATATTTTGAACTTAACTGAAATACTATTTTCACAGCTAAATAATTAACAGTAATTCCTTAATATCTTAGGCTTTCCTTTTCACCAGTTTTCTTAGAGGGGATTTTTTATTTTTTTATAATTTATTTGTCCAAATTGGGATCCAAAGTTTATAATAGTGATTCCCTGATACATCTTTGAATCCTCTGTTAGTAAATTTCTTCCTCTAGTTCTAAAAGTTGTATTCTTTGTCTTGGAGAGCTTCCCACACTTAGAATGTTGCTCTGTGTCATCATGGGATCTGTTCTCTGTCCATTTATTTTGTGCCAATGGCTAATTAGGTCTAGAGACTTTGTCGGAGTACGTTAACTTTATTTATTGATTGATTTGCTGGCAAGAACTGTGCTGTAAGTGAGCCCCCGGGAGCCACAGATGCTAGCAAACTCAAGTGTTCACAGAATGTGTGCCAGGCACTGGCAGGAGCTTCCCGTACATGCAGCCCTTCACTCCACACTCCTAGGTCCCCACACAGGGTTATGGGGACTGAACTGACTGAATCCAGCTGGCAGTCACATGCACGCATGCGTGCTCAGTCGCTTCCGCCGTGTCTGACTCTTTGGGCTGTCTCTTATACACATCTAGATGTGTATAAGAGACAGACGTTAGGCCGCCGGCACCTGTTTGACTATTAGAGAGTGCCCCGCCTTGGGCTCTCTCTCTCACAGATCTTAAAAGCCAGGGCAGGTAAGTAGACATGATGAGCCACCCGCTCCAGATGGGAATTCAGCCTGAAATTAAAATAGGAAGAGGAGACACGGGGGAAACCAGTCCAGCCACTGATTCCATCCTCTATTGTCTAGAATCTCCTTTTATACCCTTGATTGTACATAGAGATCAATGGGCAATACAAAATTATGTGGCGTCAGCAGTCCTGACTCTTATCAAAAACCAGGCTTTTTTCTCTCTGCATACCTAATTGTATACACAAGTCTTAGATCATTGACATCATCTTCCAGCCCAAAAGGGCCAATTAACATTTTGCAGCCTTTTTCCTGATAAGAGTTTGTCAACCAGAAGACTTATTTGTGTTGATCTTCCCAAAGTCTGGTGCCACTCTCAGAAAGCACTAAATAAAGTTACATTCTTCATAGCAAGGACACACGGGGAGTGCAGTGATATATAACAAAGAAAGGTAATTAACTCAAGTCTAGTGTTGCTAACATCAAAACTACTATCTATCCTTTTCCATATCCTGTTTACATTGATTAACATCCTCCCAAATACCTAAAAGATAAATATGGAGGTCTGGCAGCAGTCATTGAGTCAACAGTGAAAACCCCTACCAATATAATTTTTAACTCTTTAGAAAAGGTTCTGTTTCCTTAAGATGCTTTTAAGCTTTGTGCTTCTTGCAGTTGGGGGCTGTAAGCAATTCACAAGCTGTAAGAAGTCTGAGGAACCTGTTAGACAAGCTAGAGAGTTATCAGAGGGCGTTTAACTGAAACATCCCTTTCAAATGCAGAAGACTAAAGCCCTGAATTGACTTTTCCAGAGAATATCAGAAGAGTGGAGAAGCAGAGTACAAAGGCCGGCAGATTCTTATTTTTTGGGGGGGTGGATGCTCGGGAAATTCCAGGGGGAACCCCTGAAACCTGAACACGACCTTGCGTTTGCCAGGCTTCCTTCCACATGACCTTGTCACGGGCGGGATTCCTCACGCTGGCCCCCAACAGTATAGAACAGTTGTGTTATCCCCAAATCCCTTGTCTCCTTTTCAAGAAATTCCTAAACATATAAATACGCACAAACTAGTATTCAGCTAACAGTCAAAGGAACTTATGCAGGTCTGTGGATAGTATTTTCATCTCCTCCTTCTTTACTTTCAGCTTTTTCTTCTCCTTCTTCCCTGACTTCTCCTACTTCTCTTTCCCTATTTCCTCCTTTTTCTTCTCCTTCTCCAGCTTCCGTCTATGCCTCACAACTTCTACCCTTTCTGTTCTCCCCAAATTCTGATCTTTGTTTTCTCAACAACACAAGCCCTCTGTTCTCTGCTTTAGGATCCTTTCCCCAGCTTTGGAATCCAGAGTGTTCCGCTGCACAGAAAGTCAAAGTGAATGTGAGGCTCACTCTTTGCTTTCCTGCTCACAAGATCACATGTAGTACTGTTTATTATCAGTGGCTGAAAACAATTATTTCACATTTTCTCCACCTCTTAATTGTTTATGGTATGAGGTTAAGTATGTTCTTTGTTACTCCAAATGGCAATAATATGTTACTCCAATGGAAAAAAAAAATCCTACAACTCTAATATATATATATATATATATTCCCAATCAAACCCTTCAAGTTTGGTTTATCAGAATCTACTCATTCTAAAATAGTTCCTTTTCTTTTTACCTTCAGTGAACCAGTGAAGTTGCTCAGTCATGTCCGACTTTTTGCAATCCCATGGACTGTAACCCACCAGGATCCTTCATCCATGGAATTTTCCAGGCAGGAGTACTGGAGTGGGTTGCCATTTCTTTCTCCAGGGGATCTTCCCTACCCAGGGATTGAACTCAGGTCTCCTGCATTGCAGGCAGATGCTTTACTGTCTGAGCCACCAGGGAAGCCCCCCACCTTCAGTAGATGTTCCTAATTTTCATTTTTCTCCTTTAGATTTCAGCTAATCTTTTCTTCATTTATGTTTTTGAAGAATTCTAGAATCTTTCTTCCCTGAAGAAGTAGAAGGGCTCAAATATGGACTCCCTCAATGTGACATCTTTTTCCCTGTTTTAAAGTGTGATAATCTCCTTTAACCACTGTTCATAATTTTTTAAAACTGTTTGTATCCTCAGAATTGTATTTTCCTTGTTCTATTCTTTTCCTTTAAATTTATTTATTTTTTGATGGAAGCATAATTGCTTTACAGAATTTTGTTGTTTTCTGTCAAACCTCAACATGAATCAGGCATTGGTATAAATATATCCCCTCCCTTTTGAACCTCCCTCCCATCTTCCTCCCCTTTCCACCGTTTAGGGTGAACAGAGCCCCTGTTTGAGTTTCAAGAGCCATACAGCAAATTCCTGTTGGCTATGTATTTTACATATGGTAATATAAGTTTCCATGTTACTTTTTCCATACATCTCACCCTCTCCTCCCCTCTCCCCATAACAGTGGGATACATGTGTCTTTTTCAGTTTTGGTTTCCTCAGGGTATATGCCTAGCAGTGGGATTGCTGTGTCATATGGTGGTTTTATTCCTAGTCTTTTCAGGAATCTCCATACCATCTGCAATAGTGGCTACATCAATTTACATTCCCACCAACAGTGCAAGAGTGTTCATTTTTGTCCACACTCTCTCCAGCATTTATTGTTTGTAGACTTTTAGATGATGGCCATTCTGACTGGTGTGAGGTGATATCTCATTGCAGTTTTGATTTGCATTTCTCCAATAATGAGTGATATTGAGCTTCTTTTCATGTGCTTGTTAGCCATCTGTATGTCTTCTTTGGAGAAATGACTGTTTAGGTCTTTTCCCCATTTTTTCATTGGGTTGTTTTTCTGGTACTGAATTGCATGAGCTGCTTGTATATTTTGGAAATTAATCCTCTGTCAGTTGTTTCATTTGCTTTTATTCTTCCCATTCTGAGGGTTGTCTTTTCACCTTGCTTATAGTTTCCTTTGCTGTGCAGAAGCTTTTAAGTTTAATCAGATCCCACTTGTTTACTTTTGTTTTTATTTCCATTACTCTAGGAGGTGGGTCATAGAGGATCTTGCTTTGATTTGTCATCGAGTGTTCTACCTATGTTTTTACCTAAGAGTTTTATGTTCTACCTAAGAGTTTTATAGTTTCTAGTCTTACATTTAGGTCTTTAACCCATTTTGAGTTTATCTTTATGTATGGTGTTAGGAAATGTTTTAATTTCATTCTTTTACATGTAGCTGTCCAGGTTTCCCAGCACTGTTTATTGAAGACGCTGTCTTTGCCCCATTGTATATTCTTGCCTCCTTTGTCAAAAATAGATACTCATAGGTATTCTGGGCTTTCTGCCTTGTTTCATTGGTCTATATTTCTGTTTTTGTGCCAGTACCATACTGTCCTGATGAATGTAGCTTTGTAGTATAACCTGAAGTCAGGAAGGCTGATTCCTCCAGCTCCATTCTTCTGTCTCCAGACTTCTTTGGCTGTTTGGGGTCTTTTGTGTTTCCATATGAATTGTGAAATTATTTCTTCCAGTTCTGTGAAAAATGCCATTGGTAATTTGATAGGGATCCTATTGAATATGTAGATTGCATTTGATAGTATAGTTGTTTTCACAATATCAATTCTTCCTAGCCAGGAACATGGAATATCTTTCCATCTGTTTATGTAATCTTTGATTTCTTTCATCAGTTCAGTTCAATTCAGTTCAGTCACTCAGTCGTATCCGACTCTTTGAGACCCCAAGAATTGCAACACGCCAGGCCTCCCTGTCCACCACCGACTCCCGGAGTTCACTCAAACTTATCTTCATTGAGTTGGTGATGCCATCCAGCCATCTCATGCTCTGTCGTCCCCTTCTCCTCCTGCCCCCAATCCCTGCAAGCATCAGAATATTTTCCAAAGAGTCAACTCTTCGCATGAGGTGGCCAAAGGATTGGAGTTTCAGCTTCAGCATCAGTCCTTCCAGTGACACCCAGGACTGATCTCCTTTAGAATGGACTGGTTGGATCTCCTTGCAGTCCAAGGGACTCTCAAGAGCCTTCTCCAACACCACAGTTCAAAAGCATCAATTCTTCAGCACTCAGCTTTCTTCACAGTCCAACTCTCACATCCATACATGACCACTGGAAAAACCATAGCCTTGACTAGATGGACCTTTGTTGGCAAAGTAATGTCTCTGCTTTTGAATATGCTATCTAGGCTAGTCATAACTTTCCTTCCAGGGAGTAAATGTCTTTTAATTTCATGGCTGCAGTCACCATCTGCAGTGATTTTGGNCATCCATACCTGACTACTGGAAAAGCCATAGCCTTGACTAGACAGACCTTTGTTGACAAAGTGATGATGTCTCTGCTTTTCAATATGCTGTCTAGGTTGGTCATAACTTTCCTTCCAAGAAGTAAGCGTCTTTTAATTTCATGGCTGCAATCACCATCTGCAGTGATTTTGGAGCCCAGAAAAATAATGTTCCTTTGGTATCTTTAACTTTCTTGAAGAGATCTCTAGTCTTTCCCATTCTGTTGTTTTCCTCTATTTCTTTGCACTGATCACTGAGGAAAGCTTTCTTATCTCTCCTTACTGTTCTTTGGAACTCTGCATTCACATGGGTATATCTTTTCTTTTCTCCTTTGCTTCTCTGGCTTCCCTTCTTTTCACAGCTATTTGTAAGGCCTCCTCAGACAGCCATTTTGCTTTCTTGCATTTCTTTTCCTTGGAGATGGTCTTGATCGCTGTCTCCTGTACAGTGCCATGAACCTCCTTCCGTAGTTCTTCCGGCACTCTATCAGATCTAGTCTCTTAAATCTATTTCTCACTTCCACTGTATAATCATAAGGGATTTTATTTAGGTCATACCTGAATGGTCTAGCAGTTTTCCCTACTTTCTTCAATTTGAGTCTGAATTTGGCAATAAGGAGTTCATGATCTGAGCCACAGTCAGCTCCTGGTCTTGTTTTTGCTGACTGTATAGAGCTTCTCCATCTTTGGCTGCAAAGAATATAATCAATCTGATTTCAGTGTTGACCATCTGGTGATGTCCATGTGTAGAGTCTTCTCNAATAAGGAGTTCATGATCTGAGCCACAGTCAGCTCCTGGTCTTGTTTTTGTTGACTGTATAGAGCTTCTCCATCTTTGGCTGCATAGAATATAATCAATCTGATTTCGGTGTTGACCATCTGGTGATGTCCATGTGTAGAGTCTTCTCTTGTGTTGTTGGAAGAGGGTGTTTGCTATGACCAGCGTGTTCTCTTGGCAAAACTATTAGTCTTTACCCTGCTTCATTCCGCATTCCAAGGCCAAATTTGCCTGTTACTCCAGGTGTTTCCTGACTTCCTACTTTTACATTCCAGTTCCCTATAAAGAAAAGGACATCTTTTTTGGGTGTTAGTTCTAAAAGGTCTTGTAGGCATTTATAAAACCATTCAACTTCAGCTTCTTCAGCATTACTGGTTGGGGCATAGACTTGGATAACTGTGATATTGAATGGTTTGTCTTTGAAATGAACAGAGATCATTCTGTCATTTTTGAGATTGCATCCAAGTACTGAATTTCAGACTCTTTTGTTGACCATGATGGCTTCTCCATTTCTTCTAAGGGATTCCTGCCCACAGTAGTAGATATAATTGTCATCTGAGTTAAATTCACCCATTCCAGTCCATTTCAGTTCACTGATTCCTAGAATGTCGACGTTCACTCTTGCCATCTCCTGTTTGACCACTTCCAATTTGCCTTGATTCATGGACCTAACAGTCCAGGTTCTTATGCATATTGCTCTTTACAGCATCATACCTTGCTTCTATCACCAGTCACATCCACTACTGGGTATTGTTTTTGCTTTGTCAAGGTGCTTAAGCATTGCCTAAAATTGCAGGAATCTAAATGAAATGTTGGACAAAAAAGAAAAGGGAGACTGAAGATCATCTGTCTATCATTCCAGGACATAAGAATTAGATAGGCCAGCAAGCAGGGCATGTGAGAGAGTTAGCAGTAACTCCTGAGTTTTTAGACTGTAGTAGAGATTTCTGAGGCTGATTACATCTGTATGTCTGAGGTAAGGATCTACATGGGCACCTAGCTGCAAACTGATAGAGTAGAACTCAAAAGGAATTCTCCATCAGTAAGTGGCAGATTAAAGGTACATTCGTTCAGTCGCACTCTGGCCCTGAAAACTGTGGACTCATTCATCAACGGCAGTCAGCCAGGCAGTAGCAGTATGGTTAGGGATCATCTACTTGAAGACCAACGGTAGAAGTAAACTTCCCCTCAACTTTCATCAGTGATATCTCCCATCTTAACTGAATACTATCATCCAGTGTATTCATCCCATAGAACCACTCATTCTGATTCTGACAAGATAAAAATAGAAAGGAACTAGAAGGTAGGAGTCATCATAATTTCCACTCTTCTGATTTTGTTGGTTTTAATTTGCTTTTCTGTTTTTTTATTTCATAAGGTGAACATTGAGGTCACTGATTTGAGATCTTTTTTTAAATGAAGTTGTTTAATGCTAGGCATTTCCCTCAAATCATTACTTTAAGTGTACCACACAAGATTTTATATACTGTACTTTAATTTTTGTTCAACTCAAAATTCATTTTAGTTTCACTTTTGGTTTCTTCTTTGACCCATGAGTTACTTAAAAATATGCTATTTAATTTCTTAGTACTGTTTACTCTTGAATAACATGGATTTGACTTTTGAGTCACTTACACATTTTTCCCCCAATAAATACATAATACAGCACTACACAATTCACAGTTGTGTGAATCCATGAATGTGGAACCTCAATACAGAGGGTCAACTCTTGACTGCACAGAGGTTTGGCATCCGTGACTCCCACTTTACTCAACAAAATTTGAGGATTTTTCAGATTCCTCCACATCCAGTCCCTCCCATCAGGAAGCCTGCACAGGCCTCTTATCTTTATCCATCAGAGGACAAAGACAGAATGAAAACCACAGTCACAGAAAACTAACCAAACTGATCACATGGACCACAACCTTGTCTAACTCAGTAAAACTAAGCCATGCCATGTAGGCCCACACAAGATGGATGAGTCATGTTGGAGAGTTCTGACAAAATGTGGTCCCCTGGAGAAGGGATGGCAAACCAATTCAGCATTCTTGCCTTGAGAATCCCACGAATAGTATGAAAAGGCAAAAAGATATCATGCTGAAAGATGAACTCCCCAGGTCAGTAGGTGCTCAATATGCTACTGGAGATCAGTGGAGAACTAACTCAAAAAAGAATGAAGAGATGGAACCAAAGGAAAACCACAGCCAGTTGTGGAAGTGACTGGTAATGGAAGCATAGTCCGATGCTGTAAAGAACAGTATTGCATAGGAACCTGGATTGTTACGTCCATGAATCGAGGTAAATTGGAAGTGTTCAAACAGGAGATGGCAAGAGTGAGCATCAACATTTTAGGAATCAGTGAATTTAAATGGATAAGAATGGGTGAATTTATTTCAGATGACCATTATATCTACTACTGTGGGCAAGAATCCCTTAGAAGAAATGGAATAGCCCTCATAGTCAACAAGAGAGTCTGAAGTGCAGTACTTGGGTGCAATCTCAAAAACAACAGAATGACCTTTGTTTGTTTCCAAGGCAAACCATTCAATATCACAGTAATCCAAGTATATGCCCCAACCACTAATGCTGAAGAAGCTGACGTTGAATGGTTCTATGAGGATTTACAAAATCTTCTAGAATTAACACCAAAAAAAGATGTCCTTTTCATCATAGGGGACTGGGATGCAAAAGTGAAAGTAGAGATACTTGGAGTAACAGGCAAGTTTGGCCTTGGAGTGCACAATGAAGCAGGACAAAGGCTAATAGAGTTTTGCCAAGAGAACACACTAGTTATAGCAAATATCCTCTTCCAACAACACAAGACTCTACACATGGACATCACCAGATGGTCAATACTGAAATCAAATTGATTATATTCTTTGTAGTTGAAGATGGAGAAGTTCTGTACAGTCAGATCATGAGCTTCTCAATACAAAATTCAGACTTAAATTGAGGAAAGTAGGGAAAACCACTAGACAATCCAGGTGTGACCTAAATCAAATCCCTTGATTATGCAGTGGAAGTGACATGTAGATTCAAGGGATTAGATCTGATAGACAGAGTGCTTGAAGAACTATGGATGGAGGTTCATAACACTGTACAGGAGGCAGTGATCAAAACCATTCCCAAGAAAAGGAAATGCAAACAGGCAAAACAGTTGTCTGAGGAGGACTTACAAATAGCTGAGAAAAGAAGAGAAGTGAAAGGCAAAAGAGAAAAGGAAAGATATACCCATCTGAATGCAGAGTTTCAAGGAATAGCAAGGAGAGATAAGAAAGCTTTTCTGTTAGTTCCAATTTATTTCCATTATAGTCAGGGAATGTTCCCTGTAAGATTTGAATGTCTTTAAATTGTTTGAGACTTGTTTATGGCCTATCATGGTAAATGTTTTCTATGCACTTGGAAATAATATGTATTGTACTGTTGTTTGCCTACTCATTCTCAAATTATAAGGGAAAGAGTGTTGAAATTTCAAATTACTGTTGTGGGTTTGTCTATTTCTTCTTGCAATTCTGTCAGACTTTGCTTCCATGCAAATGGAATTTTTGTTATTAAATATTTAAAAACCTTTACTGACCACTTTATCATTATAACATGCTATTTTTGTCCCTGGCAATATTTTTTGCACAGAAATCTACTTTGTCTGATATTAAAATACCTACTCATGATATTGTTGGTCATCTTTTCACTTTTAATCCCCATGTGTCTTTTTATTCAAAATGAATTTATTGTAGCTAGCATATAGTTCTACAAGGAGATAGACTTCTAGCAAGGAGATCAAACCAGTCAATCCTAAAGGAAATCAGTCCTGAAGATTCATTGGAAGGACTGGTGCTGAAGCTGAAGCTCCAATACTTTGGCCAACTGATGTGAAGAACTGACTCATTGGAAAAGACCCTGATGCTGGGAAAGACTGAAGGCAGGAGAAGGGGCCAACAGAGGATGAGATGGTTGGATGGCATCACTAGCTCCATGCACATGAATTTGATCAAGCTCTGGGAGTTGATGATGGACAGGGAAGCCTGGTATGTTGCAGTCCATGGGGTCGCAAAGAGTCAGACACAATTGAGCGACTGAACTGAGCATATAGTTAGGTCTTATTTTCCATACAATCTGAAAATATTTTAATTGAAGTGTTTAAAACATTTACATTTAATGTGATCATTGGTGGTGTTGTGTTCAAGTGCACCACTTGGCATTTGTTCTTATCTTTACTTTGTCCCCTTTTTCTTTTTATCTTCCTTTGGATTGAGTTAAATTGAGGGCTGTGTGTGTGTGCATGTGTATGTGATTTCATCTCATTTCCTTGTTGGCTTTTTAACTGTAACTTTTTAAAGGTATGACTTGTTAAAAATGTATAGCTTTAGGATGTAGAATATATATCTTTGACTTACCAGTTAGCTGTCATGTAATATTATATTACTTCAAATGTGACATAAGAATCTTACTCTTCCAATGTCCCAGCCTTTGTGCTATTGTTTTCACACATTACATTATATTCTTCCATAATACATTATTTTTGCTTTATAATCCATTATTTTTAAAGAGATTAAAAATAAGGGGAAACCCTTAACATTTACCATTTGGGGTATTCTTCCTTCCTTTGCATGCATACATATTTCTATCTGGTATCCTTTTCCTCTTGCCCTGCAGTATTTTTTGTAGTATAGATCTGCTAACAATGAATTATTACAGCTTTTAAATGTCAAAAATGGCACTTATCTCCTCTGTTTTTTTGAGTGGTTCTTTTGGATAGCTTCCTCACACACATATGTTGCTCAGTACTCAGTTAGAGACTTGAAAAGGAGTTGCTTTTCATCTTTGGAGCTTTCTCTGCACTGTTTCTTCTCTTCCTCTGTTCTGAGAACAGTGACTGCCTTGGCCTTCTCAGACTCCCAATTCTAATTCAAAGTTTTTAAATATTTTTTTAAAGTTCATCCATATTTATTACCCCCACCTTGCCTCTGGTAACCACCAATCAGTTTCTCAATATCCATGAATTTGTTTTTAAATTCTATATGTAAATGATATCTTAAGGTATTTGTCTATCTCTCTTTGCCTTTTTTCACTTGGCATAATGTTCTCCAGGTCCATCAGTATTGTTGCAAATGGAAAAATGCCCATTCTCATGACTGAATAATTTCCATTGTAAATGTACCACATTTTCTTTATCCATTCATCCATTGATGGGCACAGGTTGTTTTCACATCTTACCATTGTAAATAATGTTGCATATGAACATAGGGGTGTGGATATCTTTTTGAGTTAGTGTTTTTATTTTTCTCTGATAAATACCCAGAAGTGGATTTGCTAGATCATATGGTAGTCCTATTTTCTATTAAAAAAATTTTTTTTGAATTACTATACAAAGTAACAATTGTATACTATACAAATGGTTGGTTTCCATCCAACCATATGGAAACCAATTTCCATATGGCTGCACCAATTTACATTCCCACTAACAGTGCACAAATGTTCCCTTTTCTCTGTGTGTTCACACTTGTTATTTCTTGTTATTTCATTTTGCTAATAACTATTCAAACAGGTGTAAGATGATAACACACTGTGGCTTTTATTTGCATTTCCCTGATAATTAATGATGTTGAGTATTTATTCCTGTACCTGTTGGCCATCTGTATGTCTTTTGGGAAAAATGTCTGTTCAGAGCCTCTGTCCATTTTTAATTGGATTGGTTTTTTGCTTGTTTTTGCTTTTGCTATTAAGTTGCATGAGTTCTTTATATATTTTGGATATAGCCACTTCTCAGATATATAATTTGCAGTTATCTCCCATCCAATAGGTTTTATGTTCATTTGATGGTTTCTATTGCTGTGCAGTAACTTTTATTTTTATCTAGTGTCACTTGTTTGTTTTTGCTTTTGCTGCTTTTGTTTTTGGTTTCAGATTTTTAAAAAATCATTGCCAAGGCCTGTGTCAAAGAGTTTACTGCCTATATTTTCTTTTAGGTGTTTTATAGTTTCAGGTTTTATGTTTAAATATTTGATTTATTATGATTTAATTTTTGTATATGTGTAAGATAAAGGTTTTGTTTCATCATATTGCATACCACTGTCCAATTTTTCTAACATCATTTATTGAAGAGACTTTCCTTTCCCAATGTATATTCTTGTCACCATTGTGGTAAATTAATTGTCCATGTGTGTATGGATTTATTCTTGTAATTCATTCTTACCTTCCATTCATCTATGTGACTATTTTTATCATAATACCATCCCGTTTTGATTATGTTAGCTTTGTATAGTATTTCGAATTTAATTTGAATTTAGAAATTAATTCAAATTTAGTTTGAAATAAGAGAATGTGATGCCTTCAGTTTTGTTTTTTATTCTCAAGATTGCTTTGGCTGTTTGGGGTCTTTGTGATTCTGTACAAGTTTTAGGATTGTTTGTTCTATTTATATGAAAATACTATTGAAATTTTGACATGGATTGCATTGAATCTGTATATTGCTTTGGATAGTAAGGGGTATTTTACCAATATTAATTCGTCCATTCTATGAGCATGGAACATCTTCCCATTTATTTGTATCTTCTTCAATTTTTTTCATTAATGTCTAGTAGTTTTCAATACACAAGCATTGCACTTCCTTGTTTAAATATATTCCTAGATTTATTCCTAAATTTATTCCTAAATTTATTTTTTGATGCTAAACAGAATTGTTGTCTTGATTTCTCTTTTTGATAGTTACTACTATAAAGAAATATTGAAGATTTTTGTGTGTTAATTTTGTATTCTCCAATTCTACTGAATTTACTTTTTAGTTCTGTTTTTTGACATACTCTTTAGTATTTTCTACATATATTATGTCATCTGCAAATGGTGACAGTTTTTATTTCTTTTCTAATTTGAATTTTTTAAAAATTTCTTTTATTTGCCTAATTGCTCTGACAGCATAGGGCTTCCAAAACTATGATGAATAAAGGCAGCAAAAAATAGATACCCTTGTCTTGTTACTGAGTTTAGGGGAAAGCTTTTAGCTTTTCACTACTGAGTATGTTCAGTTCAGTTCAGTTCAGTTCAGTCATTCAGTCGTGTCCGACCCTTTGCGACCCCATGAATCGCAGCACGCCAGGCCTCCCTGTCCATCACCATCTCCCGGAGTTCACTCAGACTCACGTCCATTGAATCCGTGATGCCATCCAGCCATCTCATCCTCGGTCATCCCCTTCTCCTCCTGCCCCAATCCCTCCCAGCATCAGAGTCTTTTCCAATGAGTCAACTCTTCCCATGAGGTGGTCAAAGTACTGGAGTTTCAGCTTTAGCATCATTCCTTCCAAGGAAATCCCAGGGCTGATCTCCTTCAGAATGGACTGGTTGGATCTCCTTGCAGTCCAAGGGACTCTCAAGAGTCTTCTCCAACACCACAGTTCAAAAGCATCAATTCTTCAGCGCTCAGCCTTCTTCACAGTCCAACTCTCACATCCATACATGACCACAGGAAAAACCATAGCCTTGACTAGATGGACCTTAGTTGGCAAAGTAATGTCTCTGCTTTTGAAAATGCTCTCTAGGTTGGATATAACTTTTCTTCCAAGAAGTAAGCATCTTTTAATTTCATGGCTGCAGTCACCATCTGCAGTGATTTTGGAGCCCCAAAAAATAAGGTCTGACACTGTTTCCACTGTTTCCCCATCTATTTCCCATTCACAGGCGCCCACGTCGCCTGGGCAGTGAGTGTACATGGACCTGAGTTCAGGGTGCTGAGGGGTTGTTGCACCAGGTCCGTGATCCTGGCCTCTCTCCCTGTCTTGTTCGGAGGTGTTCGCAACAGGCACTTAGTAAGTGAAGTGAGTGGGTCCAGCATCTGGGTGGGCACATCGGCTATCAGGAAAGTCAGCAGCGTGGGCTGAAATCAGATGTGTATAAGAGACAGGCCATAAGGGTGGTGTCATCTGCATATCTGAGGTTATTGATATTTCTCCCAGCAATCTTGATTCCAGCTTGTGTTTCTTCCAGTCCAGCGTTTCTCATGATGTACTCTGCATAGAAGTTAAATAAGCAGGGTGACAATATACAGCCTTGACATACTCCTTTTCCTATTTGGAACCAGTCTGTTGTTCCATGTCCAGTTCTAACTGTTGCTTCCTGACCTGCATACAGCCATGAAATTAAAAGACGCTTACTCCTTGAAAGAAAAGTTATGACCAACTTAGACAGCAAATTCAGAAGCAGAGACATTGCTTTGCTGACTAAGGTCCGTATAGTCAAGGCTATGATTTTTCCTGTGGTCATGTATGGATGGGAGAGTTGGACTGTGAAGAAGGCTGAGCACCAAAGAATTGATGTGCTTGAACTGTGGTGTTGGAGAAGACTCTTGAGAGTCCCTTGAAATGCAAGGAGATCCAATCAGTCCTTTCTGAAGAAGATCAGCCCTGGGATTTCTTTGGAAGGAATGATGCTAAAGCTGAAATTCCAGTACTTTGGCCACTTCTTGCGAAGAGTTGACTCATTGGAAAATACTTTGATGCTGGGAGGGATTGGGGGCAGGAGGAGAAGGGGACGACAGAGGATGAGATGGCTGGATGGCATCACGGACTCGATGGATGTGAGTCTGAGTGAACTCCGGGAGTTGGTGATGGACAGGGAGGCCTGGCGTGCTGCGATTCATGGGGTCACAAAGAGTCAGACATGACTGAGCGACTGAACTGGACTAAATTGAACTGTCTTATTTTAGTATCAGATAATACTGGCCTCATAAAATGTGTTTGGAAGTGTTTTCTCCTCTTCTAGTTTTAGAAGGCAGCTGCCACACCCCGGGCACCATGCAGATAGTGGACTGAGGCACACCTTGCCCCACCCCTAGTTTTTCTATGAAGGTCACTTTCTTGTCCTGGAGTTTCAGCCTGAGGAGCAGGCTTCAGATTTGGCAGACATCTAGGGGTTAATGGAGCTGATCTCACGAACATAGGCTCTGGGCACCATCTTGGGGACCTCTTTTTTCCTTGTTCCATCTCACCAGCATTTCTCAGAAAGAAGCTTATTTACACTCATGTGGAGCCCTGACTTTTGTGAGCCACACAGCAGATATTTCCAAATCACTTGTGGTGATCTAACGCTTATTGCTCCTCAAAACTGTATATGCATTTGAACGTTATTGCCTGAGGGCCTGGAATCCAGTCAGCCTGTGTCTAGCTGTTGAGATCCTCCCCTTTGGGACACTGACAGGTCTTGGCACATTTTAAACTACTGGGAGCTATTAAAAATATAATGGCCCGCTTGGACAACCACAGAGGTTTGAGAGACAACCAAGAGCTGATGCAGAGTTGAATGACAAGCTTCATCTGTTACAGGAGGCCGCTCCTTCAAGACTGGAAAGTGTAAAAATATTAGTCACTTAGTCGAGTCAAACTCTGTGTGACCTCATGGACTCTAGCCCTCTAGGCTCCACTGTCCATGGGATTCTCCAGGCAAGAATACTGGAGTGGGTTTCCATTCCTTTCTCTAGAGGATCTTTCTGATCCAAGAATTGAACCCAGGTCTCCTGCATTTTAGGCAGATTCTTTACCACCTGAGCTACCAAGGAAGCCTGATGTGTAAACAGAATAAAATCTGTATATTTTTCTCCTGCTGATCTTTCTAAACCAGTGCTACTATAGCCCTAGGACACTTGGACCACACAGTCAGCCATGCCAGGAATGGGCCAGCAGTGCCATGTGAGGCAGCCACACTGGCACACTACATTGGCAGCTGAGTGGACTGGAGGTTGGTCCCCCCTACCTGTGCACCCACAGGAACCAGTTCTGCCACAAAAGAAGAGCTCACAGAGCCCACATAAGGGGCACACCAAGAGCATATCGCTCTGCTGACCAGAGAGGAGTGTGCTTAAGACATTTCCTATATAAGGCCACTTCTCTAAAACTGGGAAATGTATCCAAACCACAAGACATGGAAATAAACACAGATAATTAGGCAAAATAAGGAGATGCAGGAATATGTTCCAAAGTAAGGAATAAGACAAAACTCCAAAAGAACTGAGTGAAGTGGAAATAATTTACCCAGTAGGGAATTCAAGGTAATGATCATGAAGATGCGCAATTAATTACAGAAAAGAATGGATGAACAGAGTGAGTCATTTAACAAAAAGTTAAAAAATATAAAGAGGAAACAGAGTTGAAGAACACAATAACTAAACATTTTTAAAAACACACCAGAATCAATAATAGATCAGATTACAGAGAAATGGCTCAGTGAACTGGAAGACGGATTAGTGGAAAGTACCCAAGTTGAACAGAAAAAAGATGAAATAATTTTAAAAATTGAAGACAATTTAAGAGACCTCTGGGAAACTATCTAACATATTAAGATTCACAGTATAGTGGTCCCATAAGAAGACAAGAGAGAGAAGGAGGCAAAGAACTTATTTGAAGAAATAGTATCTGAAAGCTTCCTCAACCTGAGGAAGGAACATATATCTAAGAATCAAAGGGAATCCAAACAAAATGAATCCAAAGAGGTCAACTCCAAGACACATTATAGTTAAAATGGCAAAGATTAAAGCTAAAGAGAGAATTTTAAAGGCATTAAGAGGAAAACAACTAGTTACATGCAAGGGAACCCTCATAAGATAACCAGCAGATATTTCAACAGAAACTTTGCAGTCCTTAAGGGAGTGGGACAATGTATTCAAATAACTGAAAGAAAGTAACTTCCAACTAATAAAACTCTATCAGGCAAAACTAATATTCAGAATTGAAGGAGAGACATGTTTCCAGATAAGAAAAAGCTAAAATAGTTCATCACCACTAAACAAGCATTATGAGAAATGTTAAAAGGACCTCATTAAGCTGAAAAGAAGAGGCACTAATTGATAACAAGAAAATATATGAAAGAACAAATCTCACTGGGAAAGTAAATAAAAAATCTCACTGGGAAAGTAAAAGTAAAGGATCAATTATTATAAATCTAGTAGGAAGGTTAAAAGACAAAAATAGTAAAAGTATCCATGATTACAATAATTATTTAAGGAATACATAAGACATCAAAAACATTAAACATCTTTAATGTTTACTGAGTAATAACGTTAAGATTTATAATGAGTTCAAGTTTAAGATGTTACCGACTTAAGATAGACTGTTATAGGTACACCTCATGGTAATCAAAAAGCAAAAACCTGTATAAATTTTTAAAAGACAGAGAAAAAAATAAGCATTCCACTAAGGTCATGAAATCACAAAGAAAGAGAGAAAGAAACAGAGAGGAAATGCCAAAACAACTAGAAAACAGTTAACAAGATGGCGATGGGTAAACACTTACCAAGAATTTCTTTAACTGTAAGTGGACTAAATTCTCCAATAAAAAGATAATTAATAACTGAATGGACTGCAAAATAAGATCTATACATATCCTGTCTACAAGAGGCTTACTTCAAATGTAAAAACACACCACAAGCTGAAAATGAAGGAATGGAAAAAGTTGCAAATGGAAACCAAAAGAAAGCTCGGGCAGCAATACTTATATCAGACTCTTTGTGATCCTACGGACTGTAGCTTGCCAAATTCCTTTGTCCATGGAATTCTCCAGACAAGAATACTGCAGTGGGTAGCCATTCCCTTCTCCAGTGTCAGAAAAATAGACTCTAAGACAAGGAATATTTTTTCAACTTAAAGAGATCATTGAATGCAAGCTGGATTCCCTATCTTGTGCTGAAGTCTGGAATTTAGGCAGTAAGCTGGGTGATCATCATTAGCTTCTGTGTTTTTTCTTCTCTTTCAGGGATCACTGTACTGTGATGCCTGATGTCCAGTATCTGAAAATCATTGTTTTATATATTTTAGCTGATTTAGTTGTTTCTGACAGGAAGTTAAATCCTCTTCCTTTACTTCAACTTTATCTGCAATATAAATATAAATATAGTTGATTTATAGTACTGTGTTAGTTTGAAGTGTACAGCAATGTAATTCAGTTATAAGTACATATATTTTTTTTCAGATTTTTTTTTCCCTTATAGGTTATTATAAAGTGTTAGGTATAGCTCCCTGTGCTGCACAGCCACATTTAAAGAGATTATTAGACCAGAGCTTACTTGGGGATGGTCTGCGTATGAAGATGACGTCTTTGCAGGGTGTGGCCCAGGCCCTCCAGAAGCAGCTGAGCACCAGTTAGTCAAAGGGGGAAGGCTTCCACAGCCACTCCACTTCCCTCACTCACCCTTCGTTGCCACCATACCCCAGACAAGGCCAGTGCTATTGATCTTGGTTTTTAGAAATTCAAGTTCTTTTCTGGCACTTCCCAGGCACACGTTGAGAATACTCCCCACTAGCCACTGATCCCCTCTGATCCAGCTCTGGATTTGTCTCTCACAGTTCCCTGGGCATGAACTCCTCTTTGCCTGGCCAACCAGGCAGAGGGGCCAACTCTTCCAGCAGCTTTCACTTTTAGGGATTTACAGCCACTGTTTGTGAAAGCAGAGGGGTCTGCCTCCTCATATTTTCAGAGGGCTTATTCTTAATGGGCAGTTTCCTGCAAAGGACTGAATCTACCTTCAAAACTCATGTTTTAGGTTTCTTGAATCTTTCTCAGGGTTCTTATTTTCAAATATGCCTTCCCGAGGTTCTTATTCAGATCAATATCAGTAAAGAGTATCGGTGTGGCTACAAGCCTGCTATGCTTTGATTATTTCACTGCAAACGTAGTATAAGACTTATAGTATGAGTGTCAGGGATGAAAAATCTATTGACTCCATCTGTGGTCCTGAGTTCTGCTCTTTTCTGGTCCTCTGTATTCTTGTTTGTGCTTATTTTCCCACTTATTCTGAAATGACTGCTCCTTACTCTACAGGAAACAGCAGAAATATTGATATATTGATAATAAACTGTAATACATCTTCTAGGCTGAAAATTGTAATTGTAGGGACAACAATCATTTTATTGGGAAGTCTTTAAATAGAGAGGATACCTGTGAGGTAGAAAGATTCTTTGTGAAAATTGATAAAGAATATCGAGATGGAAGTGTTTCAATGGCTTTTAGTCATCTTATATAATGACAGAAAAAAATATTGCACGCTTTTTTCTCCTTCTCAAACACAGATTCTAGCTGTGCTGTATTGTAGAATCTGCCAATTACAGAGGAAGCGTGATCTAAAAACTTGCAAGCTGTATAGCTAAGCTGATGAAGAAAAACAAACATTTTATGGTCTAGCCAAGATTAGACCTAGGCAAGCTAAACTCCAGGGAATTGTCATTTCAAGATATTTCAGACAGAAATCTGCTTAATACTAAGAGTTTGGGGTCCTCTTTGAATTTCCAGAGTTGCTTGAAAATTCCATTTATGAGAAATTTGTAAAATTTCTATAGGAAATATTACATTTTCTGAAGGATTCAGTTCAGTTCAGTTCAGTCACTCAGTCGTGTCCGACTCTTTGGGACCTCATGAATCGCAGCACACCAGGCCTCCCTGTTCATCGCCATCTCCTGGAGTTCACTCAGACTCATGTCCATCGACTCCATGATGCCATTCAGCCATCTCATCCTCGGTCATCCCCTTCTCCTCCTGCCCCCAATCCCTCCCAGCATCAGAGTCTTTTCCAATGAGTCAACTCTTCGCATGAGGTGGCCAAAGTACTGGAGTTTCAGCTTTAGCATCATTCCTTCCAAAGAAATCTTTCATGGCTGCAGTCACCATCTGCAGTGATTTTGGAGACCCCCAAAATAAAGTCTGACACTGTTTCCACTGTTTCCCCATCTATTTCCCATGAAGTGATGGGACCAGATGCCATGATCTTCGTCTTCTGAATGTTGAGCTTTAAGTCAACTTTTTCGCTCTCTTCTTTCACTTTCGTCAAGAGGCTTTTTAGCTCCTCTTCACTTTCTGCCATAAGGGTGGTGTCATCTGCATATCTGAGGTGATTGATATTTCTCCCGGCAATCTTGATTCCAGCTTGTGTTTCTTCCAGTCCAGCGTTTCTCATGATGTACTCTGCATATAAGTTAAATAAGCAGGGTGACAATATTAAAAAATGTTTTTTTCTAATGCAGTATAGTTGATTTATAATGTTGTGATAATTTCTGCTGTACTATACTCAGATAATTTCTGAGTGATTAAGTTATACATACAAATATATATTCTTTTTTCAAATTTTTTCCATAAAGATTTATCATAGGATATTAAAGAGAGCTCCTGTGCTGTACAGTAGGACACTGTTGTTTATCCATTCTATGTACAATAGTTTGCATCTGCTCACCCCAAACTCCCAATCTATCCCACCCTGACTCTACAGCCTGCCCTGGTAACCACAAGTTTGTTCTTTATGTCTGTAAGTCTGTTTCTATTTTGTAGAAAAGTTTATTTGTGTCGTAAAAAATGTTTTAAATAGAGACAGACATTGAGATTTTGCTGCTAGCAACACAGAAACCCCAGAGCTAAGGGTTTGCAAGAAGATAATTCTCATCTATGAGCAGCTTGAGAGAATCACAGTTTGTCTTTCTTGAAGGAATTATTGCCTGGAAGAATGTTGGTGTTGTTCAGTCACTAAGCCATGTCCAAATCTTTGTGATCCCATGAACTGCAGCGTGCCAGGCTTCTCTGTCCTTCACTATCTCCCAGAGTTTGCTCAAACTCATGTTCATTGAGTCATTGATGTCATCCAATCATCTCATCTTCTGTCGTTCCCTTCTCCTCCAGCCTTCAATCTTTCCCAGCATCAGGATGTCTTCCAATGAGTTGGCTCTTCGCATCAGGTGGCCAAAGTATTGGAGCTTCAGCATCAGACCTTCCAGTGAATATTCAGGGTTCATTTTCTTTGGGATTCATTGGTCTGATTTTCTTTCTGTCCAAGGGACTCTCAAGAGTCTTCTGCCGCACTGCAATTTAAAGTATCAAGCTTGGAAGAATAAAGTGGCTTTTTTCTTCTCATTCATCTACCTGTTTGTGCTCTTCTTTACATGTGGCCTTTCTGAGCCACATCTGTGTCAAGGGCCTAAGGATTTCTCCTTCCAAATGCAGGTAAGGGTTCAGCAAAACCCCATTTACAGAACTAACTCCCAGCAAGTACTTCTAGTGGAGACATCTCCACCTAAGCACAGGTAACAGCAGAATCTCCACTGTCTCCTCTGGTTTGCCAAGTGTGTTATCAACAGTGATAATCTGTGAGGTGAAAGGAGTCTTCCAGAGAATGGTTCACAAGAGAGGCTGAAGGAGACCCAGAATGCAGACTTAATGAGAGAGGGTTCTTTGAAATTGGATGACAGGAGGATCTATATCTGTTAGTTCAATTAACAATCTTAGACAAAACCTCTGTTTTGTCCTTTGAAACCCAATAAACCATTTCTATTCAAATCTCTTTCTGTTTCCTCACATGTAAAAAGAAATTACATTTTCTTACTAAGTTTCCAACTGACGGTTTCCAACAGAGAGTTTCCAACTCTCATATGTATGGATGTGAGAGCTGGACCATAAAGAAGGCTGAGCACTGTAGAGTTGATGCTTCTGAACTGTGGTGTTGGAGAAGACTCTTGAGAGTCCCTTGGACTGCAAGGAGATCCAACCAGTCAATCCTAAAGGAAATCAGTCCTGAAGATTCATTTGAAGGACTGATGCTAAAGCTGAAGCTCCAATACTTTGGCCATCTGATGTGAAGAACTGACTCGCTGAAAAAGACCCTGATGCTGGGAAATCCCAGTAAGGCAGGAGGAGAAGGGGACAACAGAGGATGAGGTTGGTTGAATGGCATCACCGACTTGATGGGCATGAGTTTGAGCAAGCTCCGGGAGTTGGTGGTGGACAGGAAAGCTGACATGCTGCAGTACATGGGGTCGCAAAAAAGTCAGCCATGACTGAGCAACTGAACTGAGCTGAACTTCCAATAGACAGGGTCCAGAATGTGGGAAGGATAAGTAATGATGAAAACCAAGCTTTGGTACATTAAAATGTATAGCCATGCAGTGACATACACTCAACTATGGGGGAGTGTTTATGGAATGTTAGAATATCAGGGTTTTCACTGCAAAGGAGAGGAAGATCACTCTTACACCTTGAAATTGGTTAGACACAACCACAGCTGCCGATGTGACAGTCATATTTGCTCCAGGTATGACATACATGAATGGTCCAACAAATGGTATCTTCCCAATAACCACTGCTAAGGTCCAAAACTGCTCTTATGCACACCTGTGATTTCAGTATCAAAATAGTTATTGTTTATTATGCTTAGAAAATTCTCTTGAAAAAGCCACAATTCTAGGTATGTGCATAACATTGTGGAGATCTGTATCAGTGAATGCCATTTTCATGGTAAAAACCTCCTCTGAAACACTGACATTTGAAAGCATGAGAAATATTACACATAATTTTTCATGCTTGTGAATTTCCATGGGTGCCATTCATTGGAGGAAACCAGGATTGGGTCCTCCGGGCAATAACCATCTCTCAATGGCATTCTGAGTCTCCCCCTCCATGTGACACGTGGGAAAGGCATAACAAATGTTTATTGAACCAAGTCTGAATATTGGGCAGAAATGTTTTTTCTCTTGACAAGCTTTGTTTTTGAAGCTGTTAAGAATTATCTTATGGTTTAAAAATATCCCTCTTTAGATGGCATTTGTTGTGAATTGTCTTTTACCTTGTCTGACCAGAGGCAAGGCTTTAAGAGAGCCTTCAGAACAACAAAAAGGCCCATTGTAAAAGTCAGTGGAGCCCACCAAGCCCATTCCACCCATAGGACAATCAATGGAATTATTGAGAATGGTAGATCTATCCTGTGAAGTGAGAATTCTGTATCATTTTATATAGTTTAAAAGCTGTTGTAGTCCTTAGTATTTGACAGTAAGGTTTTGATATTGATTTCTATTTTTCTCATTAAAAATATCAGAAACCAGTCAAGGGTAGGAGTGGTATGTCTTCTGGTGCTGGGAATATTGCTCTCATCTACTTCCTTAGATAATCTCTGCAAGACCTTTACATCTTCCAGAATGTTCTCAAACTGTACTACATGCAGTTCAGTAGGTAGATACTCCAGGTGACTTCTCTACCTATACAGCTTGGTGGTAGAGGCTTCCTGGCTTTTCCTGGATGCTCTCTGTTGAAGGGACCAAGTCCCAAGGTCCAGTTTGGGCTCACAAGCGTTTGCTTCATCAAAGACTCCAGGATGTCAACAGCTTGGCTGCAGTGGTGAACCTGGAAAAAAAGTCAGCATATCCGAAAGAGGCCTGTATCCGTGGTGTTTTATGTCACCAGGGGCCACATTTTGATGAGCACAAATGAGAGAGCTCTGCCCCTCCCTTGTCAGAGGTTCATAACACCCTTGGCACAAGTCACCTCAGCCCACAGTTCCCCTGGGTCACAAAGGGTCCCTGAGCACAAGTAAGGGGAAATAAATTCTCTGGAAAAGCAGCACGCTTCTCAGCCATGAAGAAGGTGGTTCTTGGGCAAAGTCCCTTGACACCACGCTTGGATTGCACATTCAGCATGGGTTCTACGTACAGATACAGGGGGGCCTGGGCAGGTGAGGGAGAGAAGTGATCTGAGCATGGACATGCCTGCAGGTTTCTCTTGTTCCCTCCTGCATCTAGATTGTTAGTAGATGAAAGCATCTCAATTTAAAATTTTGAGTCTTTTTGTCATATTTTGAGAGATTTTGGCAAGGAGTTAAATCTAGAAATGAGAAATTTAAGGGAAACACATTAAGTAAGATTTTTGCAGTAAAGTGACATCATTTTGGAACATGAGGATCTTGTGACCCCAAATCCTGTAATCCTGGTTGGTGATGTTAGACATCTTGGTTCTGAATTAGCCCGATATATGGATACACTGAGGAACTAAAGTCATGAGCATGTGCCATCAGAATGTGCAATAAAACAAAGCAATTCAGACGGATTGCTAGCAATGCTGTAAGCACTAACTAGAATCCTGAAAAACAAGGTGGAATNTTGGTTCTGAATTAGCCCGATATATGGATACACTGAGGAACTAAAGTCATGAGCATGTGCCATCAGAATGTGCAATAAAACAAAGCAATTCAGACGGATTGCTAGCAATGCTGTAAGCACTAACTAGAATCCTGAAAAACAGGGTGGAATAGACAAAGTTCCTCAGCTCTTGGTGGGGAGACTTCCACAGACCCAGAGGCCCATTTGTCTCAGCAGAGCTGAGCTAACCTGAGCACATGGCCTTTGTATTTAGTCGGCACCAGCCATCACTGCCTGTGACAGTCGCTCTGTGGGGAACGCCTGGAGACCTTTCTCTGTACCTTTCTGCTTATTTGTCTTGTTGGTTGTGTATGTTTAAATTCCTTGAAGGAAGGAGTCAGCACTTAACACCCCTTTCTAACTCATATTTAATACAGTGACTTTTGCATGCTTTTTACTATTTCCTCAATCTTTAAAGAGAGAATTGAAACATAGACCTTCACATATGGAGGGCTCACGATGTGACCCAACATGTAACCATTAAAATGCAAAGACTCAGTCACTGGCTTGGGCTGTGACACTGTGTATCTGTCTGTGGTCTTACCTGACTCTGAGAGAGATATTTAAAAGTCAAGTTTTGATTTTGGATCTGCTTCTGAAAAAAAAAAAAAACAACAAACTTTTTCCTTCTGGTCTAATGGATCTGACTAAAGGATAGTTTTATGACCAAAGAAATGTATATGATGCAAATGTCCTCTATTTTATTTGTTCTTCATTCAATTTTTCCTTTTTATCCAAATTCAGAATCATTAACTCTACTACAGAGGGCAATGCTACAGGTCATTTGTCAAGACTTTCCAGAAACCCTTGGAAACCTTTCTGAACAATCATCACTGGGTGGCTTTGGCTGTCCTATCTGAGATACCACTGTGATAGCCATTGTCTAAAATA
The DNA here is from genome assembly GCA_006410635.1 of Cephalophus harveyi. Classification (NCBI taxonomy): domain Eukaryota; kingdom Metazoa; phylum Chordata; class Mammalia; order Artiodactyla; family Bovidae; genus Cephalophus; species Cephalophus harveyi. Next base: position 40,967 of record SJYT01050236.1, on the reverse strand, counting down.
ACCCCAAAGTCTGAAGAAACCTGTCTGTATTCTTGGAGGAAACAAAGCTGTCCTTTATGCAGCCCTTCCTCAGACCTCAGAGTTACTAAGCTCCTTTTCTTGAAAAGCCTCCTCAATATCAAACATTTCTGCATCCCTAGCACCATTAATCAATCTTCAAGACATATTAGTAATCGGTGTCCCTGTCACCCTCGTCCCCATGTACAGATGTCACCACAGCCCCCTTTCCTTCACCACACCCAGGAGGCAATGCAAGGGGGATAGTGAGGGCGGGGCTTGATGTATGCAGATGTGGAAATAGACATCTTATAAAAAGAAAACTCCTGCAGCGCATGTTCTTATGTCTTCCCTTTATCACTGTGAGGCTTTAGACTTTTGGAAAAGGAAAGAAGAATGGGGACAGAAGATCTTATAGTGACCAACATCACTGGAGCCAATCAGGACTCCAGCTGGGACAGAGCCTCTCCAGTCTCACAGGCAGACACACGCTAGCTGAGGCCAGCACCTGCCCTCAGCCCTGGGACCCCAGTACCACTAGGATAACCCGCTGGTGGCTCAGACAGTTAAGAATCGGCCTGCAATGCGGGAGACCAAGGTTCGATCCCTGGGTTGGGAAGATCCCCTGGAGGAGGGCATGACAACCCACTCTAGTATTCTTGCCTGGAGAATCCCCATAGACAGAGGAGCCTGGCAGGCTACAGTCCATGGGGGTCACAAAGAGCCAGACACAACTAAACGACTAAGCATAACACATCAGGATGATAGGTGAGTGAAGCTGTCTTTGGTAACTGTTTTGCCAGAAATTTTAAAGAAAAAATAATGAATAGGTCTACATTTTCCTTGATCTTCAATTGGTACAAAATTTTCCATGAAGATATTGGCTAACTTAAGAGTCTTGTTGGAAAATGAACTAGAAATTGTGTGGATTAAAGACAGTTGAAGAGGTTGATGGTATGTAAGCAAAAGAGGATATTAAGAGGCACATTCAAGCTGCCTTCAAGTATTTTAAAGCCTGTGTGAAAAAATCAATTAATAGATATAAAAACAGAAGTTTTCAACACTTGACACTTTATAAACTCAATTTGTATGTATTCATTTAATTCTTTGAACAACCTTGTGAGATTCAAATGGTTATCGCCAGACTTTGTAGAGGAGAAAACTGGAGTCAATAGCTGTTGACAATGAACTAAACATAGTTTAACGCTAGAAACATCACTTCAAATTAAAGATCAACAACAAATTTTCAATTGCACCACACTGAGTAAAAAGAAATTGTGTTTGTTTTGCCAGATGCCAAGTGGAGGAGGATGGGGAAGAAGAAAGTCCTGAAAGGAAGAGCCATCCAGCAGTGGGATGGGCTATCTATCGTAAGGAATGGTGAGGAAATGTGGCCCACCCCTCCCATCATGATCAGCAATCCACAGGGATGTGTGTGAGTTAGCTTCCCACTGTTTCTGTAACACATGATTGCATGTCTAGTGGACGTCTTTAGGTGAATATTTCTCTGCCTCCCACAGAAGGGATTTTGAAACCTTATTTTAAGTGGATGAATTATCATTAACCAGTATTTTTTTTTTTTTTTACTTTCTGATTCTAAAGGCACTGATTTGTGTTTCTTGTCCACCCAAGTAAGATTTTATTTTATTAAGTTACTACTGCTCTGCAGCACTTTTGTTAAATTGAGTATGTTAGTCTGCTTGGGCTGCCATAACACAATGCCACACACCGTGGGGCTCAAGCAACAGAAATTTCATTCACAGTTCTGAAGGCTGGAAGTCCAAGATTGAGGTGTCTGCAGGGCTTGTGTCTCCAGAGGCGTCTCTCTCTGTCTTGCAAATGGCCTCTTTCCTGCTGCCTCTGATATGGTCTGCCCTCTGTGGCCGTGAGTCCCTGGTGGCTCTCTGTGTCCAACTCTCCTCAGTCACATTGGAGTAGCTGCTGCTGCTGCTAAGTCGCTTCAGTCGTGTCCGACTCTGTGCGATCCCAGAGACGGCAGCCCACCAGGCTCCACTGTCCCTGGGATTCTCCAGGCAAGAACACTGGAGTGGGTTGCCATTTCCTTCTCCAATGCATGAAAGTGAAAAGTGAAAGTGAAGTCACTGAGTTGTGTCTAACTCTCAGTGACCCCATGGACTGCAGCCTACCAGGCTCCTCTGTCCATGGGATTTTCCAGGCAAGAGTACTGGAGTGGGGTGCCATTGCCTTCTCCCACATTGGAGTAGAGACACCCTAATACCATCATTTTAAACTAATCACCTCTCTAAAGGTCTTATCTGTAAATTCAGTCACATTCTGAGGTCCTAGGGGTTAAGACTTCAGCATAAGGATATGGGGCACATGATTCAGCCTGCCCCATCAACATTCTCAAGGTAGGAAAGACAAAGGACTTTTCACTAAAGATGCACACTTCATGTTTAAAGCACCTCCTGGCCTGATTCCTGAGTGAACGCAGAGCCAGCCTACCCTGTGCCAGGGCAAACCCTCTTTACTTTGCCTCTTGGACTTTCTCTGTCTCTGCAGAAGCAAGGGTGTCTCCTCCAAGAAGGACCCTCCACTCTGAAGGCCCCACTGGTTCAGGGGTCCCTGTGGTCCACCACATCAGCTCTTTATCCTTCCTTCCTACTTCACTTGGGAGTGCAGAAATTTTAGAGCAAAATGGAGGAAAAATGCTCCCCATCCCGTCAGCTTCCTGGGCAGAAGATATTTCCACCTCTTTCCCAGTAAACTCAAATGAGTTTACCTTTTCCTTAAACATTTTGTCCCATTTCTAGGTCTGTTTTATGTTCTTCTCTTTGACTCTTTGTCTAATATATGGAGAAAAAGCCAAAATTATAGTGTTAGATTTGCCTAGAGATTTTGTTTGGGAAAGGAGCTCCTTTTATAGTTCCAGTATCAGAAGAGTGTATGACCTTAGCTTTAACTTACTCTAAAAGTGCTAAGTGTTTATATAATTTGACTTTTAGTGACTGAATCAATTTGTTTCTTATGGCAAAATTTTACATTTATTACAGATTTCACTAACCAATGTGATATTTACATTTACATAAAATAGAACCATCTGCACTCTCTTTGAATGTTATTTTATTCTTTGAAGACATTGGAAACCATTCATTATCTGAGACAGTAATATATTTTAATTACCCTAATAATGCCATAAATTGTCTACTTATTGAATGTCAATTTACCAGCAAAGGACAGTTAAGAATATGACAAATCACATGTTGATATGGCCTGAGACCCACCCAGCTTTACCTCAACACTAGGGCCTAAGCAGGCAGCCTGTGAGAAACAGACCTTTTTGTCAGAATTCTCAGTAATTACTATCTCCGTAAGTACTCTCAAGAAGTACACAAAAATCATGTCCAAAAGAATCTGTTTTTTATTATTAAGATAATGGCTATATTAAAACATGCCCTAAGACAATTTTGTCTGAGCACTGAAATAACTGCTCTGAATATTTCCATTGAAAAACAAGGAAATAGAGTTTGCTTTATAAAGCAGGTCATAAATTAATGCTGTTAGATCCCACAGCATCATTACTGTAATTCTGAAATCCTCAAATCTCTGAAAATTCAAAGCTGTGTTAAATTTGACACTGAAGTTCATGGGCTAGCAAAACCTGATCTGAACTAATGGAAAGTTATTTGCAGAGTTTATTTATTCTACTTTTGGATATTTCTATATTTTACTGCAAAAATATGAATATGTTTGCATGGTGGTCTTAGATCCTGCTAGTGCCTATATATATACATGGTAAATGTGCGCCATATTAATTATTAGTTTCAAAGTTTCCAAATTCCCAGACATATATGGTTGGAAGTTTTGCATAAGGTATTGCGGACTCAAGATTTAGATATCTGCAAAGTTACATCTGACAACTATTAACATGCTACCAAACGAAGTATTCAACATAATGAACAAATCCATAACAAAGCTAAAATAGTTGTGAACTATGTGCAAGAATGAGCACTACCTAACTACATTCTTCTTTTTCATTTTCAAATAGTTGAACAGAAGCAGCTTTAAAATTTAGCAGGGAAACTTCTCTTTGATCAATTGAAAGAAATACATATATTCATTTAATATGTGTTGAGCACACCTGCTGCTTCAAGGCACTATGTTAGGTACTGCTGGAAAAGAAAGTTATTGGCTGCATAGACCCAAGAAAAAAATGATTGCGTTCCTGGAAATGTTTACGTAAATCTTAAAGCTGTAACTCTTACACATACTTCTGAATTAACTTAGTTTTCCTTTACCTCAGCTTCCTTTTATCATTAAACATGTTGATAAACCTCATTAAGATTTTAATATTTTTACTAATGTTATTACTGTTACTGTTAAGCTTGTCTTTTATTCTATTTCCTGAAGCTTTTGCTATAGTTATGTAAAAACTTCAAAAATTTCTTTAGAAGTTTAAATTAAGAATTTAGCTTGAGCTTGAAACTTATTGCCTCAATGTTTATCTGAATACTTTTGATGTAACATCAGACTGAATTTGTAAAGAGAAACCTACTGCTTCTCTTTACAAATATTGCTTCTGGTAGGATCAAATGTTCAATGAAAATAGTGTTTTCTCAAGAGATCTAGAAAGGACTTTTTTCCAGGCTAGGTTGGAAAACCATGTGAAATCCAAAGGGGGAGAAACATATTTAAGCCATGATCTTTTTCTTTGCACTTCTTTTATAAGAGGTCATGCTGTAAAAGATATTTTTAAGTTTACAATGTATATTTTGTTAAATTGAAAATTTTCATCTAATACAATATCAGATTTCTTCAACTGTCTAAAAAATATGTTCTACTGTTTTTTTGTTCAAATCATGATGCAAATGTATAACTATGGGTTGAACCTGGTGATAACCTTAACATCTCTTTTACTTTGATACAGCAAACCTCCCGCCCTCCTTCTTTATTTGTGATACCAAGTTATAGAAAAATATTTACAAGCTAGTTACACTAAGAAAAATATTTAACATTCTGGTCTTGTCTGGCTATTCCTGTATAGTCTCTCTCAGTTTAATCCTGTGGCTCCAGTAGTTTCTACACATTGGCAGTTAGATCTGAAAGCTAGATAAATTCATACAAAAAGTAATTGGTTAACAGTCATTCTCTGATGTTGTGCACTTATTATTGTGTCACAATAAAAGGCAAGATATCTGGTTGACCAATAGTGATGGCAAACTGACACCTGAATTAGGGTGATAACAATATAACCTTTCCCTGTAGAGTTGAGTCTCCCTATTTCTTGAAACTAGTTTATGTAGAATTGTATTCAGTTCAGCTCAGTTCAGTCGCTCAGTCGTGTCCCACTTTTTGCGACCCCATGAATTGCAGCACACCAGGCCTCCCTGTCCATTACCAGCTCCCAGAGTTCACTCAGACTCACGTCCATCGAGTCCGTGATGTCATCCAGCCATCTCATCCTTGGTTGTCCCCTTCTCCTCCTGCCCCCAATCCCTCCCAGCATCAGAGTCTTTTCAAATGAGTCAACTCTTCGCATAAGGTGGTCAAAGTACTGGAGTTTCAGCTTTAGCATCATTCCTTCCAAAGAAATCCCAGGGCTGATCTCCTTCAGAATGGACTGGTTGGATCTCCTTGCAGTCCAAGGGATTCTCAAGAGTCTTCTCCAACACCACAGTTCAAAAGCATCAATTGTTCGGGGCTCAGCCTTCTTCACCGTCCAACTCTCACATCCATACATGACCACAGGAAAAACCATAGCCTTGACTAGACGGACCTTAGTCAGCCAAGTAATGTCTCTGCTTTTGAATATGCTGTCTAGGTTGGTCATAACTTTTCTTCCAAGGAGTAAGCGTCTTTTAATTTCGTGGCTGCAGTCACCATCTGTAGTGATTTTGGAGCCCCCCAAAATAAAGTCTGACACTGTTTCCACTTTTTCCCAGTCTATTTCCCATGAAGTGATGGGACCGGATGACATGATCTTTGTTTTCTGAATGTTTCAACTTTTTCACTCTCCACTTTGCAAATACCCACTTCCCCATGTAGTGCCACAATGATGATTTTTTAATTCTATGATTTCTTTCTATCATTATTAGTTTGCTTTTTCATACAGCACAGTGCTTTCTTCATCACAAAGGGTTATTTGTTCACCTCTTCTAAAGTGAAAGTGAAAGCCGCTCAGTCATGTCCAACTCTTTATGACCCTGTGGACTATACAGTCCATGGAATTCTCCAGGCCAGAATACTGGAGTGGGTTCAGTTCAGTTCAGTTCAGTCACTCAGTCGTTTTTGACTGTTTGCGACCCCATGAATTGCAGCACGCCAGGCCTCCCTGTCCATCACTAGCTCCCAGAGTGGGTAGCCTTTCCCTTCTCCAGGGGATCTTCCCAACCCAGGGATTGAACCTAGGTCTCCCACATTACAGGCAGATTCTTTACCAGCTGAGTCACGAGGGAAGCCCAAGAATACTGGAGTGGGTAGCCTATCCCTTGTCCAGCAGATCTTCCCAATCCAGGAATCGAAATGGGGTCTCCCACACTGCAGGGGGATTCTTTACCAGCTGAGCTATCAGGGAAGTCCTCATCTAAAGTTACTACTGAAAAATTAAAATCAAGACATCAATTTTCAAAGCAATAACATTAATTTTAATTATTTTATCTGGCATTCTCTATTCTGAGTTCCAAGAGTTCATGTATCCCATCAATCAAATATATTCCCATCTCCTTCAATAGTAAGCCTAGGTCCTCATCAAATACAACTTTGTTCTATGGAACAAGAACCCAAGTTCACTTTGAAACTTCCCGTGATCCTTGTACCACTGTTTCTCTGAAAAGCCAGTGATTTACTCATCAATAACTGAAAGAGGTTAAAATTATATTCTCCAGGGCTTTGGTTAAATGGCAATTTTAATTCTACATCACTAGAAAGTTAACAGCCATTTCTGTTAATTTCTCTTGATTAAAGAAACCTCAAGTTTGAAAGTTTAAACTAGAATTAGAGTAAAAGGTGCCTCATTCAGAGTAATTTCTTCATATTTGTATGAAAAATTCAGGGAAAAAATCATTCAAATAAATTAATTTTTTTCAGAATTACAAAAAATGTGGTTAGGTAAATTTTAGACATGCAGCCAGATTTGATTTAAGCTCAGATCCAGACTTCCTTTCACTGAGAAACTGAATTTACACTCCCACAGCTACATGTTTGAGCCCATCTGTTGCTAACTACATTCCTGTAATATTTCAGCTGATTTAAAGGGAGTCAACTGGGTGATGGTACAGCCAGCTGGACATGGGACGTGCAAGAAGAGGAAGGGCATTCTCTGCAAGAAGAAATTGAACTAGATAAACAGTTCCTTCTGTGCCACAAGCTCCCCAATCATGGCACAGATTTGGTGCAAATTTGAGACGTACTTATACTAAAAAAATGTGTCATTTATCTGAAATTCAAACTTAACTAGACACCTTATATTTGATCTGGCAGCTATACTGTTAAAGCCAGTCTTTCTATGGCTGGTGGGGAGTCAAGTGTTCCCCAGATACTGCTTATTAAGCTGAACATGAGTGGCCACCTTGCTGGAAACTCTGTCTCAGGTTTCTGTCCCTCACCTGCTATGGCTCCTCTCACAGCTATTGCGTGTGCACTGTGTGCTCTGTCACTCAGTCATGCCCAGCTATTCGTGGACTACAGACTGTAGCCCGCCAGGCTCCTCTCCCCATGGAATTTTCCAGGCAAGAACACTGGAGTGGGTTGCCTTTTCTAACTCCATGGGATCTTCCAGACCCAGGGAACAAACTTGCTTCTCTTGCATCTCCTGCATTGGCAGGAGGATTCTTTACTTTTAATTAATTAATTCATTTATTTTAATTGGAAGCTAATTACTTTACAATATTGCAGTGGTTTTTTCCATACATTGACTTGAATCAGCCGTGTGTACATGTGTCCCCCATCCTGAACCCCCTTCTCACCTCCCTCCCCATCCCATCCCTCAGGGTCATCCCAGTGTACCAGCCCCAATCACCCTGTCTCATGGATCGAATCTGGACTGGTGATCTATTTCACATATAATATACATATTTCAATGCTATTCTCTCAAACCATCCCACCCTCACCTTTTACCACAGAGTACAAAAGTCTGTTCTTTATATCTGTGTCTCTATTGCTGTCTTGCACATAGGGTCATTGTTACCATTTTTCTAAATTCCATATATATGTGTTAATATACCTTATTGGTGCTTTTCTTTCTGAACTTACTTCAGTCTGTATAATAGGCTCCAGTTTCATCCATCTCATTAGAACTGATTCAAATGCATTCTTTTTAATAGCTGAGTAATACTCCGTTGTGTATATGTATCACAGCTTTCTTATCTATTCATCTGCCAATGGGCATCTAGGTTGCTTCCATGTCCTAGCTATTTTATGAACACCGGAGTACACTTGTCTCTTTCAATTCTGACCTTGGTGTGTATGCCTAGCAGTGGGATTGCTGGGTCATATGGCAATTCTATGTTCAGTATTTTTAAGGAATCTCCACACTGTTCTCCATAGTGGCTATACTAGTTTGCATTCCCACCAACAGTGTAAGAGGGTTCCCTTTTCTCCACACCCTCTCCAGCATTTATTGTTTGTAGACTTTTGGATAGCAGCCATTTGACCAGCGTGATGTGGTACCTCATTGTGGTTTTGATTTGCATTTCTCTGATAATGAGTGATGTTGTGCATCTTTTCATGTGTTTGCTAGCCATCTGTATGTCTTATTTAGAGAAATGTCTTTAATTCTTTGGCCCATTTTTTGATTGGGTCATTTATTTTTCTGGAATTGAGTTTCATCAGCTGCTTGTATATTTTGGAGATTAATTATTTGTCAGTTCCTTCATTTGCCATTATTCTGTCCCATTCTGAAGGCTGTCTTTTCACCTTGCATGTAGTTTCCTTCATTGTGCAAAAGCTTTTAAATTTAATTAGGTCCCGTTTGTTTACTTTTGCTTTTGTTTCCATTACTCTGGGAGGTGGATCATAGAGGATCCGGCAGGAGGATTCTTTACCACTAGCGCCACCTGGGAAGACATTATAGCTATTACCTGCCATGTATTCATTACTGGCCCACTGAGAGTGGATGAAACTAATTCTGAAGGGGTGAAGAGTTCTTAGTAAGTTTTTGTCATTCTAAGATCAAAGAGATTCTATTATTAATAGATTGATAAAAGAGCAAGCAAAGGACCATATCCAAGGAAAGTAAAGAATGTTCTAGAAATTAAGGGTAGATTTGTATGTCAAGAGGTACAATCCTTACATTGGCTTACCAAGCTTCTTCAAACAATTGATGGAATCAACAGTGAAGGCTAAACACCATTGACTGTAAAAGGCATTATAATGACCAGGTTCTCCGTCAACTAACATCAAGAATGATAACAGAGAAGACCTGGATTAGGATATTAATACGCATTCAAGAAAATTAGAGACCCCAAGGGAACATTTCATGCAAAGATGAGCTCGATAAAGGACAGAAATGGTCTGGACCTAACAGAAGCAGAAGATATTAAGAAGAGGTGGCAAGAATACACGGAAGAACTGTACAAAAAAGATCTTCATGACCCAGATAATCATGATGATGTGATCACTAATCTAGAGCCAGACATCTTGGAATGTGAAGTCAAGTGGGCCTTAGAAAGCATCACTATGAACAAAGCTAGTGGAGGTGATGGAATTCCAGTGGAGCTATTTCAAATCCTAAAAGATGATGCTGTGAAAGTGCTGCACTCAATATGCCAGCAAATTTGGAAAATTCAGCAGTGGCCACAGGACTGGAAAAGGTGAATTTTCATTCCAATCCCAAAGAAAGGCAATGCCAAAGAATGCTCAAACCACCACACAATTGCACTCATCTCACATGCTAGTAAAGTAATGCTCAAAATTCTCCAAGCCAGGCTTCAGCAATACATGAACCATGAACTCCCTGATGTTCAAGGTAGTTTTAGAAAAAGCAGAGGAACCAGAGATCAAATTGCCAACATCTGCTGGATCATGGGAAAAACAAGGGAGTTCCAGAAAAACATCTCTTTCTGCTTTATTGACTATGCCAAAGCCTTTGACTGTGTGGATCACAATAAACTGTGGAAAATTCTGAAAGAGATGGGAATACCAGACCATCTAACCTGCCTCTTGAGAAATCTGTATGCAGGTCAGGAAGCAACAGTTAGAACTGGACATGGAACAACAGACTGGTTCCAAATAGGAAAAGGACTACGTCAAGGCTGTATATTGTCACCCTGCTTATTTAACTTATATGCAGAGTACATCATGAGAAATGCTGGACTGGAAGAAACACAAGCTGGAATCAAGATTGCCAGAAGAAATACCAATCACCTCAGATATGCAGATGACACCACCCCTATGGCAGAAAGTGAAGAGGAGCTAAAAAGCCTCTTGATGAAAGTGAAAGAAGAGAGTGAAAAAGTTGACTTAAAGCTCAGCATTCAGAAAACGAAGATCATGGCATCTGGTCCCATCAGTTCATGGGAAATAGACGGGGAAACAGTGGAAACATTGTTAGACTTTTATTTTTTGGGCTCCAAAATCACTGCAGATGGTGACTGCAGCCATGAAATTAGAAGACGCTTACTCCTTGGAAGAAAAGTTGTGACCAACCTAGATAGTATATTCAAAAGCAGAGACATTAGGCTATGGTTTTTCCTGTGGGCATTTATTGATGTGAGAGTTGGACTGTGAAGAAAGCTGAGCACTGAAGAATTGAAGCTTTTGAAGTGTGGTGTTAGAGAAGACTCATGAGAATCCCTTGGATTGCAAGGGGATCCAACCAGTCCATTCTGAAGATCAACCCTGGGATTTCTTTGGAAGGAATGATGCTAAAGCTGAAACTCCAGTACTTTGGTCACCTCATGCGAAGAGTTGACTCATTGGAAAAGACTCTGATGCTGGGAAGGATTGGGGGCAGGAGGAGAAGGGGACGACAGAGGATGAGATGGCTGGATGGCATCACGGACTCGATGGACGTGAGTCTGAGTGAACTCCGAGAGATGGTGATGGGCAGGGAGGCCTGGCGTGCTGCGATTCATGGGGTCACAAAGAGTCGGACACGACTGAGTGACTGAACTGAACTGAACTGAACTGAAGCATTCAATATATTTATAAGCACCAGGGCCTCCCTTGTGGGTTAGATGGTAAAGAATCCATCTGCAATGTGGGAGACTTGGGTTCTATCCCTGGGTTGGGAAGATCCCCTGGAGAAGGAGCTGGCCACCCACTCCAGAATGGCCTGGAGAATTCCATGGACAGAGGAGCCTGGCAGGCTACAGTCAATGGGATCACAAAGAGTCTGACAAGACTGAGCGACTTTCACTTTCACTTTCAAGCATTTAGGAACCAATACCAAAGGATATGGAGAAATCAGTGAAGGATGAGGAAGAAACAAGAGCCTGCATGCAGGATGGGTTCAACTGGATATTATTTTCAAATTGGATAGCACTGCCAGTTCCAGTTTCCTGGATAATGTGACTTTAGTGGAAATACTCTCATGCCATTGTGCTTATACAGACAAAATATGCCTTCTCAAGCTTGTCTATGCCTCCTAAAAGTATTGCCTCCACAGTTCACTCCAGCCCTCTCTACCTCGGCCTGCAGAATAATTCAGAGATTTTCTGTGAGAATATTTGGGAGAAACCTAAGAACATAGTGATGGATGCTATTGTAACCATTTTTTAATATAAGTATAATAAAGCGAGGAAAATCCTTCTGGGAATTTCTTCCCAGAGAGAAATGACTTAAGGTGACTTTAGATCTTTCCTCTCTGTGTCATTATGATTATTATCATCATTAAAAGACTTAAAAACAAAGCTGATAGCTGTTGCCTCTGGAAGGCCTTAATGAAGAGGAGTAGCCTTCTTCCTATACACACGTGGATTTAGATGCCCCATGAAGCCACATTCTTTCAGTCATGGGACAATGATTCTGGGTGATCAGTTGATCCACGGTGCTCTCTAGGGATAAGAGTGTGGAGGCAGATGGGGACAGTGAGTGTGTCTCAGTTACTGAATTCACAGAGGACAAAGTGCTAGCAAAATGGTAGTAGCAATGTCCCCACTCAGCTTGCCTCCTTCCCTCTAGGCTCGCTTTCAGAGGTGGTGCCGCCACTGCCTGCATCACTTGCTGCCTTAGTCAGCCTAGTATGATGCAGATCCCATGTTCATTTAGGCACCAAAGTCCACGTTTTTACTTTAGCAATATCTTGAGAAGTGAATTTAATTCCACCTTATCCTGGAAACATAAGTAGAGACTTTTCTCCCTATATATTTTCTCCCTGTTATATTTTTGAAAACATGTAATCCTTCTTCCAGCACTAATCAATCCCTCGTCACCCACCCCAACCATACGGGCATCCTTGAGGGCATAATGAATCTCTATCATTTATGACTATATCCTCAGTGCGAACCAACATTATGCCTTCCCTGAAGCAAGTGCTCAATAAAAGTTTGCCAATTAATATTGGATAAATGAATGAATGGAACTGAAAAAGAAAACTGACTTTATAAGGAAAAAAAAAAAAAAAGGAATTACTTACCTAATGTAAAAGTTCATCAAAGCAATGATTCAAATGTGAATTCTCTTCAATGGAAAATATTCTGGCTAACAAACCATTTGCTTTGTAAAAAAACTTAAGAAAGATACTTTATTCCAAGAAGCTTAAAATTCATCCATTTCATAGATGTAAAGATTGATAAATCATGTAGCATGAAAAGAGAAAAATAAAGTCAACATTTTAGATGACTATATTTGCCTCTCTAGAAAAACAAATGAATAAATCCATCTAGTGAAAGGTAAAGCTTCCCTGGTGGCTCAGAGGTTAAAGCGTCTGCCTCCAATGCGGGAGACCTGGGTTCGATCCCTGGGTTGGGAAGATCCCCTGGAGAAGGAAATGGTAACCCACTCCAGTATTCTTGCCTGGAGAATCCCAGGGACGGAGAAGGCTGGTAGGCTACAGTCCATGGGGTCGCAAAGAGTCGGACACGACTGAGCAACTTCACCCTCACCCCTCAGTGAAAGGTAGGCACTCTTCACATAATCTGTAACTACAAAAAAACTGGCTAATGATAATAAAATCAATATATTGCTGGGATTTTTCAAATTCCCACTTGGTTGAATAAACATGTGATTCCTATTTTATGATAAAATAAAAATTATTCATGAAATAAAGAAGTAGAATTGGTATGAGTTGAAAATAGACTTTCTTCTCTTGCATTATGCATGAGCAAATTGCCAAATTGCCAACTAACTGTCTAGAGAAAGTTTTTAATACGTGGATGAGGTAATGTAGCTGTGCAGATGACATCATGAGGAAAGAGCAACCTGAGAGGGATAAGCTTGTGTTTTCCCTGAACTTAGAGACCCATTAACAGGTCAAATGATGAAGTAATTGGTATTAAAGGGAGTATTTTTAAAATTAATTTTCAATGAAAAAAATCTTCTTTTTAAATCTTTATAATAAAACGATTGTCTCCTGCCTTTTCCATGTTTTTTAATATACTAGAATACATTTTATATATACCTTAATCATTCATTCAACCATGTTGAATCATTAACAAATAAATAAATACAAGATATACACTTTAACATGAGACATTCCTGTGCAAGAATCTTAAGCAAATCTGTGCAAATCTGGACAAGTGCCCCAACTTTCTAGAGCCCAGGTTTTTGTATTATGATGTAGTGATATAAATTCCTATATTACTAGGTAAGGAGCAAATGATGATACTTGCAAGTTTCTGTTGTAAGATTCGCAGCCTATGGTGTATAAAGAAGGTGCTGTGTAATGCAGACGTACACAGTAAGCACTCTCCCACCCCTCCAAGAATTCAGGGCCTTGTGGGGAAGTTTTATATTAAATTATTCATAGCACCACCCATGTGTCCAACAACCTAATGTGTGGAAAACTAAGAGATACAGTGGAAGACTTTTCCATCCCAGCTCTATTAATGGCATTTTCAACTATTTGTTTGTTTTTATTTGAAAGTTCCTCTGTAGGAAATTGTTTGTGATTTCCTTGGAAATTCAATTCCTCTGATTCTCTCTTCCTTATGAAGATGATGCTTACATCTTTAAGTACTGAAGTTTTTAAGCACATTGTAGAAAATCATCTCAAGGGGCTTACACAATAATCAACAGCATGAACCGTATAATGAACAAGTCAACCAAATATTAAAATTATATGGGACCCATATCAAATGAATGTCAGATACTATATCCTACAGAAGTAAATATCTGGCCCTGATATTTCATATTTTAAGCTATCTTCCTAGGGATTTAGCACTTGCATCGACAATTAATTATGATACTACAATGTATGAGTGGTGCATTTCTCAATACAGGAGATCAACTGCAGTAGCAAACAACTCAAAATCACGATGGCTTACAACAAATTTTTTTTTTTTTTGCCATTCTCAATATGCCTCTGCTCATTTCACTGATGTCACTTGGGTACTCACACTAACAGAGGTTCCATTGCTACCTGAACCCAGAATTCTGAGTGTGCTGTGGTTGAGGAACAGAGGGTGCAAAATTGGTCAGCAATTCTTAACTACACCCCCTGGGAAGGGATACATCTCATCAGATCACATTCCATTGATCAAAGCAAGCCACAGGGCCAAACCTAAAGTTGAGGAGTGGGAGATGCCTGGGGAGAGGGGGGCATCATGAGTAAAAGGTACCACAGATGGCTACCAAAGTCCACCTTCTAATTTACTCTCCTTTCCACATATAACTGGTTGACAATCAACTTCTGTTCACAAAAGTATGCAAAGTTCCCGTTAGTACATCATCAGGCTCTCAGGACAAAGTCACGTGTTCAGTGGGTATGAGTAGAGTTCCTTTTGATCCAGAGACCAATGAACTAAAAACCTCAATTTTCTGTCCCAGGTAGCCACCATACAGTGTAGAACAAGGACAGAATCTCTGCAGCAAACACTGCTTTGGAGAGGTTAGATACTCACTGAGCCAGAGCAACTCTGAAACCCCATCAGGCAGACAACATGAGTGTCCTAAAGTGTGAAGGGAGACTGTATCTTGATTCCTCTCCTTAAGAAGAATCCTCCAGTCCACATTTCAAAAAGGACTTTCTGTGTTTCCATATTTCCTGTTTTCAGCTTAAACAGCTTTCTCTTGCATCTTCTTCCTCAACCACATGTAAAGAAGTGCTGGGGAAGGACACCTCCAGGAAGGGGAGGAGTGAAGGGCGGGGATGTGAAGATTTCTACAGTCATATCTTGCCTAGATATTTAGATGCCCACATTACACCTAGAACAATCTCAGCTTCCATCCCCTCATCAAAATAAAGCCAGTTTCTTGCCAGTTTGATTCCAGTGAGTACTGTATGATAGTAGCCATATCCACACTGTTTTTGAGGTGGTTTCCAAAGCTGCAATACTTTTTTGGTTTCTTGTCTCAGAGCAGAGTATCGTTCAACTTAGTGACAGAGACCTGGAGCCATCTAGCTTGTGTGGCCACCACGGTCATGCTTTACCCTCTACTCTGATTTTGATCCAATTGAAAAACACAATAGATATCATACTCTACTTCTGATCCTTTCCCTGGAGTATATTGAATGACTGAAAACTTTTAGTGGCCATTTGAAGGAGGAAGTCTTTCCTAATCTAATATTTTCCTTTAATGGAGAGAGAGAGCATGGAATCCTAACCACTAGAGCACCAGGGAGCACTTGGTTTGGGATCAAGAATATTATTGTCCACCTTAACAGGCTCTTGGAGAAGGCAATGGCACCCCACTCCAGTACTCTTGCCTGGAGAATCCCAGGAACAGAGGAGCCTGGTAGGCTGCAGTCCACGGGGTCGCTAAGAGTCGAGCATGACTGAGCATCTTCACTTTCACTTTTCACTTGCATGCATTGGAGAAGGAAATGGCAACCCACTCCAGTATTCTTGCCTGGAGAATCCCAGGGACAGAGGAGCCTGGTGGGCTGCCATCTATGGGGTCACACAGAGTTGGACACGACTGAAGTGACTTAGCAGCAGTAGCAGCAGTAACAGGCTCTGAGGTTGGGAATGCTCCTATATTCCTTTTCACTTCTACTCTACACTAGTCAGTTCTTTTAAGTGCACCTTTATCGTGTATTCCCTTACCAAACAAAGCTGACAACAATCAGCAACACTACTAATGTTATGGATATTAGTTTCTAGAGCTAATCATTTAGGTACATGGAGCATTAGTTTCGCTAGGTACAACTTCCTCTTATCTCAGGTAAGGATTTCAGCAAATGTTTTTCCACTGCCTGCTAAGGAGAACCCTCATTTGAAACTCTCAAAATGATTTCCTCACTGACTGCCAACCAGCTATCATGCTATGCTACAAAAAATTACATTTTTGTTACACTGTCCTCCTCTTCCATCTGACCATTTCTGTATTTGTCAGAATAGATTCCATAATACCTAGATAGCATTTTCAAAAGCAGAGACATTACTTTGCCGATGAAGGTCCGTCTAGTCAAGACTATGGTTTTTCCTGTGGTCATGTATGGATGTGAGAGTTGGACTGTGAAGAAGGCTGAGCACCGAAGAATTGATGCTTTTGAACTGTGGTGTTGGAGAAGACTCTTGAGAGTCCCTTGGACTGCAAGGAGATCCAACCAGTCCATTCTGAAGAAGATCAACCCTGGGATTTCTTTGGAAGGAATGATGCTAAAGCTGAAACTCCAGTACTTTGGCCACCTCATGTGAAGAGTTGACTCATTGGAAAAGACTCTGATGCTGGGAGGGATTGGGGGCAGGAGGAGAAGGGGACGACCGAGGATGAGATGGCTGGATGGCATCACTGACTCGATGGATGTGAGTCTGAGTGATCTCCGAGAGATGGTGATGAACAGGGAGGCCTGGCGTGCTGCAATTCATGGGGTCGCGAAGAGTCGGACACGACTGAGCGACTGAACTGAACTGAACTGATGTAACAAACAAGACCCAAGTCTCAGTGGGTTTAAGCAATAATATTTTATTTTTTATTTATGCCTCATTTCCAAAAGATGTGAAGGAGAAGGGGTGCTGGGAGGAAGCGTTTTACTCATCAGAGACCTAGAGTGACAGGAGCGGCATCTGCTCACATCATCCTGTGATCTGGTAATGAGGCTCTGTGGTTTGCCTTTAAGGGATAGAGAGAGGAGACTTGTGACTTGGAATAAAAGTGCTTCCACACAGTTCCACACATTTCCTTGGCTAAAACGAGGCACAGGGATACCTCTAACTTCAGGTGTGCCTGTAGCTAGCAGGAAGACGATCTTGGAAATATTGATAACATGTGCCAAAGCAGAGAAGGAAGGGGGACATCTGATAAGTTACCTGAGGGATAAAGTAGAGAACTTGATTTTCAGTCCTACCCTGCTTTGCTTTTGGAGCAGTCAATCTATAGAATTGCTTCTGAAGCACAGACCCAAGGCATCACACTGCCAATTCAACCCCACCTAATACCATTGACTGCCAGCATGAGTCCTGTCAATACTGGGCCATGTAGTAAGGAAGGTTCAGTTCTTGAGATTGCACACCTGAGGTATCAGAGATGAGAGCAGCCTAAACGTCCTGAGAGACTTACCCTGCTTGGCAAATGGTTACTCTAACCACACCAGCACTATGAAACTTTGTGTGTGTGTTTATTTACAGTGCATGTGCAATGGTGTGGAGTGTGTTGGAAAATGACTCTGGTCTGCATGTACTGTTTGCCTTGTTAGAAGCACTTACCCTGTTCCTATGTTTATCTCCCCTCTCCAAAGTGACATAAACACCACTGTTTGTGGGAGACACACCATGCACATTTGAGATGAGCTCTTCCCTACCAACACTTAACCTTCAACTTCCTAATGTCCATCAAGGAACTTAGTTAACTGTTGGAAACCTGGAATCATGTTCTTTTTGATTCTTGTATAATAGTTTGTTGCTCCCTACATGGTACATTCCAAGTAGTAAAAGTCTTAATTTGAGGTTCCTGTTTTCTTAGTAGCTCAGGAAAACTTTAAATTTTTTTCACATTAGTAGGTCTGTATTTTTTCTTCAAAGTTGGGATATTATAGATAAACAAAATTTATGTGTATGGTAATTCATAAAAGTCTGAATCTTTGTAAAGCCAGACCATGTACCCACAAACTAGTCTTTCCTATAGATTTTTTTTTTCAATACTAATGCTCTTCTGAGGACAAAGGAATTGCATCATTGGAACCACTTGCCTCATTTCCTGCAGGCTCCACTGTGTCCCTGAAACAGAGATAAGAGTCAGCTGGAAAGACCTGAGGTCTTTTAGGTTAGGAAGGTAGAGGTGGGTTTGAGGAGCAGTCTGGCCAGGATATAATTAAATGCCCATCACAAGTCTTACTCTTAAGTTTGGAGCACATCTTTGTTACCCTCCACTCACTAGAATGCACAGTTAGTGGGAGAAAAGCCTTGTGTGTCTTTCTTAGAGTTGCAGCCCCAGTGCTATAAATGATGCCTAGAATCCAATGTATTCATGAGATGTTTGTTGACTGGCTGATTGACTGAATCAATGAACTAGTTCCACAGTTCATGGGACCTGTATACCCCTTCTCTGTTGCCCACACAGACCTAACTGAAAGCTCAGTAAAACTCAAAGCTCAATAAAAGCATACACGGGATCCAAGTTTAGACTGAGCTTTGAGTCTACATATTTTTTCATATCCTATTATGGTTTATTGAAAGATATTGAATATAATTACCTATGATATATAGTAGGACCTTATTATTTATCTATTTTATATATAATAGTTTGTATCTCCTAATTCCAAACTAATTTATCTTTCCCCTTTCTCCTTCAATAATCATGTTTGTTTTCCATGTCTGTGAGTCTGTTTCTCTTTTGTAAATAAGTTCATTTATGTCATATTTTAGATTCCACATATAAGTGATATCATATAGTTTTTGACTTTCTCTGTTTGACTTAGTTCACTTAGTATGATAATCTCTAGGTACATTCATGTTGCTGCAAATGACATGATTTCATTCCTTTTTATGGGTATGTAATATTCCATTATATATATATGTACTACATGAGATGCGTATTTAAAAAGATTAGCAGTCTTGTGGAAAGGTCTGAGCCCTCCTACTGCCCACTACCTCTTGCCAGGTGCATGCCTGGCCCACATATTAGCCTCCATGAGAAGGTGGCCTGCACAGCTGTGTTCTGGCAATGGACATGGGAGAATCGTGGATGTCCTTTTCAGGCTGACCTAAAGACCTTCCCACCCACCATCTGCCATATTCTTTCCAGTTCCAGGGGCTGAATACATATCACCCAGAATCATGAATGGAGGGGAGTCTGGAGATGAAAGGAACCTGAGCCTCCAAGTCAGGATGCCAAGTCCTGTCTTCTGGGGCCACAGTAGATTTTCTCTGCCATCAGAGCCATCCTCAGAAATACTGAGGGGCCTAATGCAAAATAAAATTGTGAATACTTTGTTCAATCATCAGGATAAAACTTTTCTTCTATGATCTCTCAGACTGTAATGGGACTTTTAATTTGTTATTTAATGCTGCATTTCTTTGAGCTTACGAACATTCATAGATCCCAGGGTCCCTGGGGCCCTCTCCCACACTTACACCAAGGTCCTCACCAGGAGAAAAGGAGCGTTAAAAGTCTCCAGGTAAACAGCCACACTGTGGTCAAGGATTAACAGCTATAGAAGAAAGCACCATCCTCATGAAGAAGTTGAACCACATGAAACTGCCATTTTTGAAGATCAAAATGAAATGATTACAGCATTTTCATAGGAGTTCTACCTAAAATGCCAATTGTGAAGGAAATAGCCTATGATTTTGTATTGATTACTGCTCTAGGCTGAACTATGTACCACCCCCCCCTCCAAATTCATATGCTGAAGGCCAAACCCTCACATTATTGCATTTGGAGATGGGGTCTACATGGACATAATTAAGGTTAAAGTAGGTCATGAGGGTGGGGGCCTGGTATGACGGGAACAGTGTCCTTATAGGAGGAGACACCTGAGAGCTCTCTCTCTACACCAAGTGAGAACACAGTGAGCAAGCAGAGGCTGTAAGTAAGGAGGAGGCCCCACCAAGAACTGAATATCCAGCATCTTAATTTTACACTCCAACCTCCAGAACCATGAGAAAGTAAATGTTTGTTGTTTAAAGCAGGTGGTCTATGGTATTCTGTTATGACACCCTGAGCAGACTAGAATAATTATTTAAATGTGCCTGTATCCCATCCTTCCCCAAGTTTCTTTTCTGTCTACTATGTTATTCTGGGAAAGCAAAAGTGATTTGTCTGAAAAGAAGTGCTGGAAATGAAGTCTAGGACATTTTCATTTCCAATTCAGCATTTTCTACAGCCCTCACAGTCAGGTGCAAAATTCTTACAGGAACTGAGGAAGCTGGACTAGAAAAGAATGAAGTAGACCTAAGTAGGAATAAGGAAGACTTCTGGTCGGGAAGTTGCTGCCTCCCCCCACCTACTCGGGCCTGTTCTTTTTGTGGGGGCTCTTCCCCATGTATCTGGCTGGAGTAAAGTCCCGTAGGGCCTGCCTGCTAACATAGATGCTAAACCACAGATGAACAGGTAAGGACAGAGGCTACTCCCCAGCAAAAGGTGTGACTGATGTCAAGACTAGACAGACCAGAGGCTCTTTTGGATCCCTATATTTTGCCAGGTTAAATTCCTGGTAGCTCAATTTCTGGAGTCAGTCTGACTTTTAAGAAGGAGCTCTCACCAGGCACCTGGTGACCTGCTAGTGGATTCCATGGAGACCACTAGCTAGGACAGTATGACCAAGCCTGTCCCACTTCTTTCAGAGATCAGCACTGCAGGGCAGGGATGCACTCATCCTTGAAGGATGACACCCTGGAGTTGGATTCATATGAAGCAGGTACCCCTGCTTCAGATGAATGCACTTCTTGTCCACCCAGATCTCTCAGCCAGATTGGCCTCTTAATGCCCCAGGGTTCACTTAATCTTGTCTTCTTGCAACAGAAATTTTATTTAAGAAAGAAAGCTTAAGAGCTCTACAGGTATATCAGCTAAAGTATCCTTCTTGAGTAGAAAGTACTTGAGAGATGGAAATATTCAGGATTCAAATATGATTCTGCTAAACCAGTTCAATTATGACTAAGTATCTAACTCACTACTTTGTGAAATGAAATAGAAATATCTCATGATTTTTCAAAATATGTATGTATTGATATTGGTACATCCTACTTATAGTGTGCCTGGTTTTAAAGACTAAACCCTTGAAACGCTTCTCATATATTGTATTAGTAAACATCAGAGGCTATTATCCCATGTTAGAAACAGTATCAATTCTTTCACTTCAATCAATCATTGAATAAAATATTTCTGCCTCAAAGTTGAACAATATTGTAAAAACACAGAAAAACAATCAAAACAAATAAAAACAAAAACCTTACATTGAATGAGATAGTTCAACAGAAAAGAAAAAGAAACAACAATGAAAGATATTCTTAAAGGCATGACAGACACCCACAGTTTAGAAAATAATATGGTGGTGGTTTAGTCAGTAAGTCGTGTCTGACTCTTGTGACCCCATGGATTGTAGCCTGCCAGGCTCCTCTCTCCATGAGATTCTCCAGGCAAGAATAATGGAGTGGGTTGCCATTTCCTTCTACAGGGGATCTTCCCAATCCAGTAATTCAAACCCAGGTCTGCATTGCAGGCAGATTCCTTACTGACTGAGCTATGAGGGAAGCCAATAAATAATAGTCATTCTAACTTTGGCTCCCCTTCATGGATCACAGTCTTGTTGTGGGGAGGAGGCCTGCATAACTCAATGAAACTATGAGCCATGCTGTGCAGAGCCACCCAAGATGGACAGGTCACAGTGGAGAGTTCTGAAAAAATGTGGTGCATAGGAGGCGGGAATGGCACACCACTCCAGTATTCTTGCCTTGAGAACTCCACGACCAGTATAAAAAGGCAAAAAGATATGACCCTAGAAGATGAGCCCTCCAGGTTAGAAGGTGTCTAATATGCTATGGGGGAAGTTGTTGTTTTTGTTATTCAGTTGCTCAGTCATGTCCAACTCTTTGTGACCTCATGGACTGTAATGTGCCAGGCTTCCCTGTCCTTCACCATCTCCCAAAGCATTCTCAAACTCATGTCCATTGAGTGGGTGATGCCATCCAGCCCTCTCATCCTCTGTCAATCCCAACTTCTCCTGTCTTCAATCTTTCCCAGCATCAGGTCTTTTCTAATGTGTAGGCTCTTCATCTCAGCCAGATTGGCCTCTTAATGCCCCAGGGTTCACTTAATCTTGTCTTCTTGCAACAGAAATTTTATTTAAGAAAGAAAGCTTAAGAGCTCTACAGGTATATCAGCTAAAGTATCCTTCTTGAGTAGAAAGTACTTGAGAGATGGAAATATTCAGGATTCAAATATGATTCTGCTAAACCAGTTCAATTATGACTAAGTATCTAACTCACTACTTTGTGAAATGAAATAGAAATATCTCATGATTTTTCAAAATATGTATGTATTGATATTGGTACATCCTACTTATAGTGTGCCTGGTTTTAAAGACTAAACCCTTGAAACGCTTCTCATATATTGTATTAGTAAACATCAGAGGCTATTATCCCATGTTAGAAACAGTATCAATTCTTTCACTTCAATCAATCATTGAATAAAATATTTCTGCCTCAAAGTTGAACAATATTGTAAAAACACAGAAAAACAATCAAAACAAATAAAAACAAAAACCTTACATTGAATGAGATAGTTCAACAGAAAAGAAAAAGAAACAACAATGAAAGATATTCTTAAAGGCATGACAGACACCCACAGTTTAGAAAATAATATGGTGGTGGTTTAGTCAGTAAGTCGTGTCTGACTCTTGTGACCCCATGGATTGTAGCCTGCCAGGCTCCTCTCTCCATGAGATTCTCCAGGCAAGAATAATGGAGTGGGTTGCCATTTCCTTCTACAGGGGATCTTCCCAATCCAGTAATTCAAACCCAGGTCTGCATTGCAGGCAGATTCCTTACTGACTGAGCTATGAGGGAAGCCAATAAATAATAGTCATTCTAACTTTGGCTCCCCTTCATGGATCACAGTCTTGTTGTGGGGAGGAGGCCTGCATAACTCAATGAAACTATGAGCCATGCTGTGCAGAGCCACCCAAGATGGACAGGTCACAGTGGAGAGTTCTGAAAAAATGTGGTGCATAGGAGGCGGGAATGGCACACCACTCCAGTATTCTTGCCTTGAGAACTCCACGACCAGTATAAAAAGGCAAAAAGATATGACCCTAGAAGATGAGCCCTCCAGGTTAGAAGGTGTCTAATATGCTATGGGGGAAGTTGTTGTTTTTGTTATTCAGTTGCTCAGTCATGTCCAACTCTTTGTGACCTCATGGACTGTAATGTGCCAGGCTTCCCTGTCCTTCACCATCTCCCAAAGCATTCTCAAACTCATGTCCATTGAGTGGGTGATGCCATCCAGCCCTCTCATCCTCTGTCAATCCCAACTTCTCCTGTCTTCAATCTTTCCCAGCATCAGGTCTTTTCTAATGTGTAGGCTCTTCACATCAAGTGGCCAAAATATTGGAGTTTCAGCTTCAGCATCAGTCCTTCCAATGAATATTCAGGACTGATTTCCTTTAGGAGTAACTTCGTTGATCTCCTTACAGTCCCAGGGACTCTCAAGAGTCTTTTCCAACACCACAGTTCTAAAGCATCAATTTTTTAGCTCTCAGCTTTCCTTATGGTCCAACTCTCAAACCCATACATGACTACTGGAAGAACCATGGCTTTGACAAGATGGACCTTTGTTGGCAAAGTGATGTGTCTGCTTTTTAATATGCTATCTAGGTTTGTCATAGTTTTTCTTCCAATTAGCAAATGTCTTTTAATTTCATGACTACAATCACCATCTGCAGTGATTTTGGAGCCCCCAAATAAAGTCTGTCACTGTTTCCATCGTTTCCCCATCTATTTGCCATGAAGTGACAGGGTCGGATGTCATGATCTTAGAGGGCAATTAATGATAGCTCAAGAAAGAATGAAGAGGATGGGGCAAAGTGGAAATGACACTTAGTTGTGCATGTGTCTGGTGGTGAAAGTAAAATCTGAAGCTGTAAATAACAATATTGCATAGAAACCTGGAGTATTAGGGCCATGAATCAAGGTAAACTGAACGTGGTCAAGCAGAAGATGACAAGAGTGAACCTCACCATTTTAGGAATCAGCGAAGTGGGAATGGATGGATGGGAATGGGTGGGTTTAATTCACATACCATTATATCTATTACAGTGGGCAAGAATCCCTTAGAAGAAATGGATAGCTCTCATAGTCAACCAAAGAGTTTGAAATGCAGTACTTGGGTGCAATCTCAAAAATGACAAAATGATCTCAATTTGTTTCCAAGGCAAACCATTCAATATCACAGTGATCCAAGTTTATGCCCCAACAAGTAATGCTGAAGAAGCTAAAGTTGAACAATTTGATGAAGATTTACAAGACCTTCTAGAAGTAACAACCAAGAAAGATGTCCTTTTCATCATAGGTGACTGAATGCAAAAGTAGGAAGTCAAGAGATACCTGGAGTAACAGGCATGTTTGGCCTTGGAGTACAAAATGAAGCAGGGTAAAGACTAACAGAGTTTTGCCAAAAGAACACACTGGTCATAGCACACATCCCCTTCCAACACAAGAGACTACTCTACACATGGACATCACCAGATGGTCAAAACCAAAATCAAATTGATTATATTCTTTATAGCCAAAGAAGGAGAAGCTCTATACAGTGAGCAAAAATGACCAGGAGCTGACTGTGGCTCAGATCATGAACTACTTATTGCCAAATTCAGAATTAAATTGAAGAAAGTGGGGAAAATCACAAGACCATTCAGGTATAACCTAAATCAAATCTCTCACGGTTATACAGTGGAGGTGACAGATAGATTCAAGGGATTAGATCTGATAGAGTGTCTAAATAACTATGGATTGAGGTTCATGACATTGTCTGGGAGGCAGTGATCAAGACCATCTTCAAGAAAAAGAAATGCAAAAAGGCAAAATGGTTGTCTGAGGAGGCCTTACAAATAGCTAAGAATAGAAAAGAAACTAAAGGCAAATGAGAAAAGGAAAAATATGACTATTTGAATGCAGAGTTTGAAAGAATAGCAAGGAGAGATAAGAAAGGCTTCTTCAGTGATCAATGCAAAGAAATTGAGGAAAACGATAGAGTGGAAAAGACTAGAGATCTCTTCAAGAAAATTAGAGATACCAAGGGATGGCCACAATAAAAAGCAGAAATGGTATGGACCTAACAGAAGCAGAAGATATTAAGAGAGGTGGCAACAATACACAGAATAAATATACAAAAAAGATCTCTATGACCCAGATGACCATGGTGGTGTGATCACTCACCTAGAACCAGACATCCTGGAGTATAAAGTCAAGTGGGCCTTAGGAAGCATCACTACAAACAAAACTAGTGGAGGTGATGGAATTCCAGTGGAACTATTTAAAATCCTAAAAAATAATGCTGTGAAAGTGCTGCACTCAATATGCCAGCAAATTTGGAAAACTCAGCAGTGTCCACAGGACTGAAAAATGTCGGTTTTCATTCTAATACCAAAGAAAGACAATGGCAAAAATGTGCAAACTAGCTCACAATTGCCCTCATCTCAAACACTAGCAAAGAAATGTCCAAAATTCTCCAAGCCAGGCTTCAACAGTGTGTGAACTGAGAACTTCTAGATGTTTAAGCTGGATTTAGAAAATGCAGAGGAACCAGAGATCAGATTGCCAACATCTGTTGGATCATCGTAAAGGCAAGAGAAACTGGTTCATTAACACAGAACTTACAGCCAACAGTCCTATAATTCATGTCTGGATGAAGCTTTTCTAACACATATATCTTAAATGTAAGACACACTGTAGCCTTCTTGTACTTATGAACACTAGACACCATGCCAGCACTGTACCCAGGGACCATTTTAAACAGGAAAATTACCAAAAAGAGGCACAACAATGAAAAAATAAAATAAAAACACACTACAAGCCAAATAGATGATGAAAAGGACATCTGTTTGGAGTGTGAGTGCTGAAATAAGTGGGCAGAGTCAATGCCTATTTTGACCTTGGCTGAGAATGAGCATATGAGGAGACTCTGATTTTCATTACTCAGCACATGTCCACAAATGACCATGAAAGTACTGAAGGTGTAGATTTGGGGGTGATAAACATATTTTAGTGAGTAAGAAAGTTTGTATATGGGGGGCCTGAAAATAATGAGGACCAACTCTACATACATTAATGAAATTGCCCTTCTATATTTCCCAAAGTAGTTTGAATTTAAATTACTTCTGATACACAGATATCATCATTGAGCACACTGAGTTTAAGACTTTGGTATCTAGCATACATTTCTTAAAATACTAATGTGCATTTTGCTGAATTTGCCCTTTCTGTTCATCCACCTCATAGATTATGGCAGCGCATTTCTCTGTAGGCAGCTTTGTTAGCTTTATTCATTTTTGCCTGTGGAGTACGTATTGGTCTAAAGAATATTAGTTTCTCTAATGGGAAAGAGAAAGATAGACCCAACTGAATGCAGAGTTCCAGAGAATAGCAAGAAGAGATAAGAAAGCCTTCTTAAATAAGCAATGCAAGAAATAGAGGAAAGCGATAGAAACAGAAACACTAGAAACCTCTTCAAGAAAATTGGAAATATCAAGAGAACATTTCATGCAAGGATGGGCATGATAAAGGACAGAAATGGTAAGGACCTAACAGAAGCAGAAGAGATTAAGAAGAGGTGGCAAGAATGCACAGAAGAACTATACAAAAAAAGTCTTAATCAGCCAGATAAACCATGATGGTGTGGTCACTCAGCCAGAGCCAAACATCCTAGAGTATTAAATCAAGCAGGCCTCAAGAAGAATTGCCACGAACAAAGTTAGGACATGTGATGGAATTCCAGCTGAGCTATTTCAAATCCTAAAATATGATGTTAAAGTGCTGCACTCAAATTGTCAGCAAATTTGGAAAACTCAGCAGTGGCCACGGGTCAGTTTTTATTCCAATCGCAAAGAAGGGCAATGCCTAAGAAGGTACAAACTACCATACAGTTGAGCTCATTTCACATGCTAGCAAGGCTACGCTCAAAATCCTTCAAACTAGGCTTTATCTGTATGTGAAGTGAGAAATTCCATATATACAAGCTGGTTTTAGAAAAGGTAGAGGAAAGTGAAAGTGAAAGTCACTCAGTTGTGTCTGACTCTGTGACCCCATAGACTATACAGTCCATGGAATTCTCCAGGCTAGAATACTTTAGTGGTAGTCTTTGCCTTCTCCAGGGGATCTTCCAAATTTGAGAATCAAACACAGGTAAAGGATCAACCTGCCACACTGCAGGCAGATTCCTTACCAGCTGAGTCACAAGAGAAGCCTGAGAATACTGGAGTGGACAGCCTACCCCTTCTCCAGAGGATCTTCCCAACCCAGACATCAAACTGGGGTCACCCACATTGCAGGGGTTCTTTATCAACTGAGCTATCAGAGAAGTCCAATGGTAGAAGAACCAGAGATCAAATTGCCAACATTTGTTGGGACATAGAGAAAGCAGTTTCAGCAAACCATCTACTTCTGCTTCATTGACTACATGAAAGTCTTTGACTATGTGGGCCACAACAAACTGGAAAATTCTTAAAGAGATGGGAATACCACACCACCTTATCTGTCTCCTAAGAAATCTGCATGCAATAAAGAAGCAAAAATGGACTGGTTCAAAACTGGGGGAAAAGGAAGACAAAACTATATATATGTGTGTGTGTGTCTATATATATATATATATATCACTCTTCTTATTTATTTATATGCAGCGTACCTTGTGTGAAATACTGGACTAGATGAATCACAGGATGGAATCAAGATTGCCAGGGGAAATATCAATAACGTCAGATATGCAAATGATACCACTCTAATGATCGAAAGTGAAGAGAAATTAAAAAGCCTTTAGATGAGCGTGAAAGAGGAGAGTGAAAATGCTGGGTTAAAATTCAACATTCAAAAAACTAAGATCATGGCATCTGGTCCCATTATTTGATGCAAACAGATGTGGAAAAGTTGGAAACAGTGAGATTTTCCTTTCTTGGGCTTCAAAATCACTGTGGATGATAAATGCATCCATGAAATTAGAGACACTTATTCCTGGGAAGGAAAGCTGTAACAAACCTAGACAGTGTTTAAATAAAATTCAGGACATCACCTTACCAACAAATGTCCTTATAGTCAACAAATATCCTTACATGAAAGCCGCAATCACAGAAAACTAACCCAACTGATCACATGGACAGCCTTGTTGAACTCAATGAAGCTATGAGCCCTGACCCAAGATGGATGGGTAATGGTGGAGAGTTTTGACAAATTGTGATCCACTGAAGAAGTGAAGGGCAAATCACTTCAACATTCTTGCCTTGAGAACCCCATGAACAGTATGGAAAGGCAAAAAGATATGACACCCAAGGTTGGTAGGTGCCCAATATGCTACTGGAGGACAGTGGAGAAATAACTCCAGAAAGAATGAAGAGATGGAGCCAGAGCAAAAACATCACCCAGGTGTAGATGTGACTGGTGATGGAAGTAAAGTCTGATGCTGTAAAGAATAATACTGCATAGGAACCTGGAATGTTATGTACATGAATCAAGGTTGGACGTGTTCAAACAAGAGGTGGCAAGAGTGAACATCAACATTTTAGGAATCAGTGAACTTAAATGGACAAGAATGGGTGAATTTAATTCAGATGACTATTATATCTATGACTGTGGGCAAGAATCCCTTAGAAGAAATGGAGTAGCCCTCATAGTCAACAAAAGAGTCCAAAATACAATACTTGGGTGCAGTCTTAAAAATGACAGAACTATACAAAAGAGATCTTAATGATTAGATAACCATGGTGGTGTGAATACTCACTTAGAGCCAGACATGCTGCAGTCTGAACTCAAGTGTGCCTTAGGAAGCATCACAATGAGTAAAGCTAGTAGGGGTGATGAAATTCCAGCTAAGCTATTTCAAGTCCCCAAAGATGATGCTGTTAAAGTGCTTCACTCAAAATGCCAGAAAATTTGGAAAACTCAAAAGGGGGCCACAAGACTGGAAAAGATCTGTTTTCATTCCAATCCCAAAGAAAGGCAATGTCAAAGAATGTTCAAACCACTGCACAACTGCACTCATCTCACACACTAGCAAAGTAATGCTCAAAACTCTCCAAGTGAGATTTCAATAGTACGTGAATCAAGAACTTCCAGATGTTCAAGCTGGATTTAGAAAAGGCAGAGGAACCAGTGATCAAATTGCCAACATCCACTGGATCACTGAAAAAGCAAGAGAGTTCCAGAAAACTATTTACTTCTGCTTTATTGACTACACCAATCCTTTCACTGTGTGTATCACAACAAATTGAGGAATATTCTTAAAGAGATGGGAATACCAGATCACCTTACCTGCCTCCTGAGAAATCTGTATTCAGGTCAAGAAGCAACAGTAAGAACTGGACATGAAACAATGGACTGTTTTCCAAATTGGTAAGGAGTACTTCAAGGCTGTATATTTTCACCCTGCTTATTTAACTTACATGCAGAGTGAAGTGAAATGAAGTCCCTCAGTCATGTCTGACTCTTTGCGACCCCATGGACTGTAGCCTACCAGGCTTCTCCGTCTATGGGATTCTCCAGGCAAGAATACTGGAGTGGGTTACCAGTTCTTTCTCCAGGGGATCTTCCCGACCCAGGGATCGAACCCAGGTCTCCTCCATTGGAGGCAGACACTTTAACCTCTGAGCCACCAGGGAAGCCCTACATGCAAAGTACATCATGCTAAATGCTTGGCTGGATAAAGCACAAGCTGGAATCAAGATTGCGCAGAGACATATCACATATCTTAAATATGCAGATGACACCACCCTTATGGCAGAAAGTGAAGAGGAACTAAAAAGCCTCTTTTTGAAAGTGAAAGAGGAGAGTGAAAAAGTTGGCTTAAAGCTCAACATTCAGAAAAGTAAGATCATGGCATCTGGTCTCATCACTTCAGGGCAAATAGGTGGGGAAACAGTGGAAACAGTGAGAGACTTTATTTTGGGGAGGCTCCAAAATCATTGCAGATGGTGACTGCAGCCACAAAATTAAAAGATGCTTGCTCCTTGGAAGAAAAGCTATGACCAACTTAGACAGCGTATTAAAAAGCAGAGACATTAACTTTGCCGACAAAGGTCCATCTAGTCAAAGTTTTTGTTTTTCCAGTAGTTATGTATGGATGTGAGATTTGGGCCATAAAGGAAGCTGAGTGGTGAAGAATTGATGCTTTTGAACTGTGCTGTTGGAGAAGATTCTTGAGAGTCCCTTGGACTGCAAGGAGACCCAACCAGTCCATCCTAAAGGAAATCAGTCCTGAATATTCTTTGGAAGGACTGATGCTGAAGCTGAAACTCCAATACTTTAGCCACCTGATGCAAAGAACTGACTCACTGGAAAAGATGCTGATGCTGGGAAAGATTGAAGGCAGGAGGAGAAGGGGACGACAGAAGATGAGATGGTTGGATGGCATCTCCAATTCGGACATGAGTTTGAGTACGTTCTAGGAGTTGGTGATGGACAGGAAAGCCTGGTGTGCTGCAGTCCATGTGGGTGCAAAGAATTGGACACGACTGAGTGACTGAACTGGACTGTCCTTATAGTCAAAGGTATGATTTCTACAGTAATGTACAGATGTGAGAGTTGGACCATAGTGAAGACTGAGCATCAAAGAATAGATACTTTCAAATTGAGGTTCTGGAGAAAAAGCTTGATAATCCCTTATACTGAAAGGAGATCAAATCAGTCATTCCTAAAGGAAATCAACTGGGCGTACTCATTGGAAGGACTGTTGCTGAAGCTGAAGCTGATGTAAAGAGCCAATTCATTGGGAAAGACCCTAGTGCTGAGAAAGATTGAAGGCAAAAGGTGAAGTGGATGGCAGAGGATGAGTTGGTTAGATAGCATCACTGACTCAACGGCCATGAAAGTGAGCAAATTCTGGGAGAGAATGAAGGACATGGAATCCTGGTCCATGGGGTCACTAAGAGTCAGACCCGACTTTGTGACTGAACAATGACAAGAATAAAAGTTTCTCTACACTTGCATAGACAGAAAATGATGGATGATGAGCCAGTTAAATAAGTACCAGAATGTTAAGAATTACCGTAGATAGAAAGAACTGATCAACACTGATGATAACTCCCCAAAACTTGGGGGAAAGAGGAATGAGAAATGAAGGATTAACTAACTTGCCTAAGAGAATGGGTATTTCTGCAGCCACAATTTAGAGAGCCTCTGGATTACTAATAGTTCATACTATGAAATAAACTTTTGCAGGTCAAAAATAGGCAGTTTTATATGGCTCCAGGTAATAATTAGAATCAGATATGATAGAGTATAAAAAGCAAATGGTAGATTAATGTAAGGTTCCAGTGGCTGCATTTGAGTGTCAACTATCCATACTGATGGCTTCCAGGGAGGTATTGAAAGCAGAGAGAGTGGGAAGGAGGGTCTTTGTTTTTGTATAAAATACGAACAGTCACTACTCACATCCTCACTACTATGTTATTGAATCTGCTAGGCTACAGCTCAAATTTCTGCCTCAGTGACTGAGTTGTTAGTGGGGAAGACATCTGAGGAGTGTCTGAAAACAACTTGTGATAACTGTGTTATGATGATGGTGAACCTTCACCTTTAATAGATGTCTTGACCCCAGGGGAGTGAGTTTATAAGTTGGGAGATGGATGGCATGTAACCCAGTATGGTCTCATTTATTTAAAAAAACTTTATATACCTACATTTGCAACCACAGGTGAGAAGTCATCACCAACATTGAATAAGTGTCTGTTATAGTTAAAGCATCATTTTAAGGTTTTGGAAGGATACACTGAAGCCTAAGACATGACTGTACTCCTTTGAGATTTTAGATTCTGGTTGGAAACATGATATATGTTACAAAAAAGGAGACATGAATACACTTTTAAACAATTTTTATATTAGGATATAAGGGTGTCTCAGACAGTAAATCTGCCCATGATGTGGGAGACCTGGGTTCAATCCCTGGGTTGGGAAGATTCCTTGAAGAAGGGTATCACAACCCACTCCAGTATTCCTGCCTGGAAAATCCATGGACAGAGGAGCCTGGCAAGTTACAGTCCATGGGGTCACAAACAGTCAGACACAACCGAGCAACTCTCACACACACATAAAAGAAATATTTATTATTATTATTGTTAAATATTACATTACATGAAATTCAATCTCTTGCTGTGGAAGGTGATTTCATGGCTCAGTTGCAATGGTTACCACACTATGTGGGCTGCTCATGTATTCTGCTCCCACAAAGTCTCCAAGTTAGTGGATTAGTGGCAAGAACTGGGTCTGGGCATCCACGATGCCCTTCTTACCCAGTCTGTACCTAAACCAACTAAGAATTAAAAAACAACATGTTTTTGTACAGAACAACACAAGCATTGAGGAATGTAGCTAAAATCAGTGGGTGAGAGGGCTTATCAAACTGTGCCCCAGGATGAGACACACATATCTCCAGGCAACCTCCTGGGTGACAGAGGAGAGGAGATGCTCCCCACTGGCAAGCCCACTTCACAAGGGAAAGAAGAGGACTGTCCAGTCTGAGCATCTGGATTCGTTCTGCTACAATTAGGACTCAGAAAAGCCCTGTCTTGTAGACTAAGTGAGTGGGAATGGAGGAGATCACTTTGGCCTGGTACACAAATCCACAGTGCACAAACACCAGTGTGAGCAGAAGCGGGATCCAAAGGGCACAGTGCCTAAAACCTTAGACAATTTTAATTTCTGTACACTGCAAATAGTCATAGACAGAGGGACAAAAATATAATTCAGGATCAAAATTCAAGAGCAATAAGAGGAATGCTGATTTGGACACAGTTGGCCAAACGAACCTTAAAAGTTACCAAAATAATAATCCAGAGCTGAGCTTTCAGGGATAAAATTCCACTCAGTCACTTGCCCTTTAATGAAATGCAATTTCCAATTACCTCTAGGGTCCTGAGTTGTCAATATGCAACAGAACTTTGTGTTAAAATGCTAATTTTCATATATAAATAATGGAAGTGGTGGCAGAAGAACCATGAGCTCTGTAATTGCTGCTTACACGATAATTAAAAGATTAATATTGTGAAAGTTAATTGTAAAATTTTATTAATTAATTTTAATAGCCCTGTCATCCTGCTGGAATTGATGTCTGATGAGAGCATAGTCCCTAGAGAGGCCCTTGGAGAAAAAGCTGAGTTGGCCTGAAGCTTGCCTGTCCACAGAAGTGCCCTGTTGGGTCTGAACACTGATTCAGGACTCACAGGAAGGACACAGTATATCTATGTAAATGCCATGGATTCTTGGGCTCCTCAGGTGGGAATGAAGATGGATAAGAATCAGCTTCTCTCAAAGTGGGCTGGTGGCAAGAAAATGTTCTTAAGGCCCAAGAGGCATGCTGCTTTGTAAACTTTATTAGGCTTATGTGATACAAGTAGTAATTTCTTTAGCAAAATCATGATGATCTGTCCTAAATATAAGACTCGATAATATATCTACTATCCAGATTACTCTAATAATGTCTTCTGGCCCATTTCTAATATAATTTGGAGGTCTATGGCACAAAGAATCAGTTTAATGCTGAAACTCAATCGTCTGTCACAGGTCACAAGCACAGGGTCTGCCCAGGTGATTCAAAGCATCCCCACTGTGGTATGATCAGTGATCTGTCTTACTCCCAGAAATTCAGAAATTAATAAAATATGGGCTTTGTTTGAGATTTTTTCTTCTGGATTAAGAAATATCTTTAATTTTTCATTTTTTAAATGAAGAGATATCTGTTAGCAAGAAAAATGTTTGAGACATGACTAGGGAGAAAAAAGAATGTGTTAATATGAAGCAGTGCTTCAGGCCTGGCTATCATATATCACATAAACATATTATCTGAGAGAAGCAACTTTCAGATGTAATAATCCAGTAATTTAACTGAGCCTAGGTGTTAAAGTGAGCATTTTGAGGGTAAGGCTCTGGAAAAAGATTAACTTTCCCCCACAAATAGGACCTGAGATTGGTATGCTGGTGGTCACCAGGATTTAGTGATCTGCTCAAAAGATTCACAGAACTCAAAAGGATTCATTATACTCAGTCATGGTTTATTACTGTAAAAGGACACAGATTAAAGTCATTCAAGGGAAAGGTGAGGTCCAAAAAGAAAGGCAAGATTCCAGTTGTCCTGAAAAGTGCATCAGTTCAGTTCAGTTCAGTCGCTCAGTCATGTCTGACTCTTTGTGACCCCATGAATTGTAGCATGCCAGGCCTCCCTGTAGGAGAAGGCAATGGCGCTCCACTCTAGTACTCTTGCCTGGAAAATTCCATGGATGGAGGAACCTGGTAGGCTGCAGTCCATGAGGTCGCTAAGAGTCGGACATGACTGAGCGACTTCACTTTCACTTTTCACTTTCATGCATTGGAGAAGGAGGTGGCAACCCACTCCAGTGTTCTTGCCTGGAGAATCCCAGGGAAGGGCGAGTCTATGGGTTCGCACAGATTCGGACATGACTGAAGTGACTTAGCAGCAACTACAGGCCTCCCTGTCCATCACCAACTCCTGGAGTTCACCCAAACTCATGTCCATTGAGTCAGTGATGCCATCCAGCCATCTCATCTTCTGTCATCCCCTTTTACTCCTTCCCCAATCCCTCCCAGCATCAGAGTCTTTTCCAATGAGTCAACTCTTCACATGAGGTGGCCAAAGTATTCGAGTTTCAGCTTTAGCATCAGTCCTTCCAAAGAACACCCAGGACTGATCTCCTTTAGAATGGACCGTTTGGATCTCCTTGCAGTCCAAGGGACTCTCAAGAGTCTTCTCCAACACCACAGTTCAAAAGCATCAATTCTTCAGTGCTCAGCTTTCTTCACAGTCCAACTCTCACATCCATACATGACCACTGGAAAAACCATAGCCTTGACTAGATGGACCTTTGTTGGCAAAGTAATGTCTCTACTTTTCAACATGCTATCTAGGTTGGTCATAACTTTCCTTCCAAGGAGTAAGTGTCTTTTAATTTCATGGCTGTACTCACCATCTGCAGTGATTTTGGAGCCCCCCTCCCCAAAAAGTCTGACACTGTTTCCCCATCTATTTCCCATGAAGTGATGGGACCAGATGCCATGATCTTCGTTTTCTGAATGTTGAGCTTTAAGCCAACTTTTTTCACTCTCCTCTTTCACTTTTATCAAGAGGCTTTTTAGTTCCTCTTCACTTTCTGCCATAAGGGTGGTGTCATCTGCATATCTGAGGTGATTGATATTTCTCCTGGCAAACCTGATTCCAACTTGTGCTTCTTCCAACCCAGCGTTTCTCATGATGTACTTTGCATAGAACTTAAATAAGCAGGGTGACAATATACAGCCTTGACGAACTTCTTTTCCTATTTGGAACCACTCTGTTGTTCCATGTCCTGTTCTAACTGTTGCTTCCTGACCTGCATATAGGTTTCTCAAGAGGCAGGTCAAGTGGTCTGGTATTCCCATTTCTTGAAGAATTTTCCAGCTTATTGTGATCCACACAGTCAAAGGCTTTGGCATAGTCAATAAAGCAGAAAACAGATGAAAAGTGCATAATCTGCCCCAAAAGGATGGATTACAACTCATGCAATGTGTCACCAGCCGGGGATGCCCACCAACCTTTGGTTTCCAGTGCTTGCACTGGGGTCAGTCATGTAGGCAGGCAGCAATGATGACTATGTCAGCTACTCAGTCTCCAGTAGCAAAGTCATATTGACACAGACTGGCCCTCCAACTCTGCCACACAGAAGCTCTCTCATCAGTCCCCAGAGGTCACACCCAGGAGCCAGCCTTCCTTGGCAGTGTGAGCCTGCTGAACTCACCCCTGTTGCAGAATTATTCACCCTCCTTGGGACTTGGTTTTCTTCCTGGGGAAAATAGACTAATGAAAACAGTTATCTTAAGGGTTATTATGAGGATAAAATGTACATAATGTGCTAAGAACAGTTCCTAACCCCATAACAGGAATTCCATGTTATCATTTTTTAAAAATTTAACGTTAAAAAATATACCAGGTACTTTCACATATGAGAAGATGGAGTACACATGCATTCTTATTTTCCTTCTACTAAATACAACTAGAAACAGGGACATATATGTGAAACAATTGCAAGAACAAACTGGAAAGAAAAGGTATACTGGCCAGGGACCAGAAGACTTAAGGACAATATGGTAGTGAGTTCTCTGGGCTTTCTTTATGCCTCATACATCCCAGACTTGTAGCTGAAAAAAGCTAAAGAGTCAGAAATCCCAATAGGAGTAGAACAACAGCAAAAAAGCTCAAATAAAGGCTGCTTTATCTAGCCAAAGGAACTAGAAAGGGGTAGCCTAGGAGGACAGAAAACATTTAGGTAATAACCACTGTACTACAGCCAACATCTGCAGGCCCACATCCACCCAGGACACCAAAGGCCAACTGGGGAGCCTAAACCTATAACAACACAGGCTATAATGGGGGTCCAGCCCCATCCTGGGGTGGTGTCAGAGAAGGCTGATAAGGAACTAGGATGATCATTTTTGATATGCAGTAATGACCCCCCACTTCACAGAATGTCAGTGGATACCATATAACAAGGCAGGACTTCCTGGCCATAAGGTTGGTATGAAGCACCTCTCTGCTTCCAACTGTGGTGGGGTCAGAGGAAACCTGGTGGAGAGCCAGAACTTTTGGCAGTTCCCAGTGGTAGAGAACACACTATACATGGAGACTACGTGGATAGCGGCAGTGAAGGCACTCTGGTGCATTCCAGGCATGGTGACATTCACAGAGGTCTACTGGCAAGCTGCAACTCCCATTCAATCCCTCCCATAACAAGAAGGCACTCCTTCCCTCAAGTGTCAATGAAGGCTGATGGGGGGAGAGAGAAGCTGAAAAAAGAAACTCAAAAAAATGGCTAGAAATATCCTAAATTTTGTAAAATCCATAAATGTGGAGATACATGAGGCTGTACAAAGCACAACTAGGGTAAATCCAAAATAATCTACATAAAGATCCATCATGGTCAAACTTGTTACATACTTATGTGGGAAAACCACTTTGAATGACAGTGGAGTCCTCTTAAAAAACTATGGAGGCTAGGAGGAAGTGGTAAAACATTGTTTTATGTTAACCTATAATTTTATAACCTGCCGGGAGCCAGCACGGGAGATCCCACCAGTGACAAGGTCATGTGGATGGGCCTGATGGGCAAGGCGAGTCAGGCCTCAGGGGTTCCACCTGGATTTTCCTGAACATCTACCCTCAAAAAAACAGACTCTGCCTGCCTTATTGTACTGTGCTTTTCCACTCTTCTGACACTCTCTGGAAAAAGTTAACTTAGGGCTTCAGTCTTCTTGGAGTAAGCGTCTTTTAATTTCATGGCTGCAGTCACCATCTGCAGTGATTTTGGAGCCCCCCAAAATAAAGTCTGACACTGTTTCCATTGTTTCCCCATCTATTTCCCATGAAGTGATGGGACCAGATGCCATGATCTTTGTTTTCTGAATATTGAACTTTAAGCCAACTTTTTCACTCTCCTCTTTCACTTTCATCAAAAGGCTTTTTAGCTCCTCTTCACTTTCTGCCATAAGGGTAGTGTCATCTGCATATCTGAGGTTATTGACATTTCTCCCGGCAATCTTGATTCCAGCTTTTGTTTCTTCCTGTCCAGCACTTCTCATGAAAAATCATATTGGTGATGGGTTTTCACTGTTGAGTCAATGACTGCTGCCAGGCCTCCATATTCTTTATCTTTTAGGCACCTGAAGGATATTAATCAATGTAATTGTGATATAGAAATAGGAATATAGTAGTTTTGATGCTGGCAACACTAGACTTTTGAGTTAACTACTTTTGTTTGTTATATACCACTGCACTCCTCTTGTGTCCTTGCTATGTAAGAATGTAACTTTATTTAATGCTTTCTGAGAGTGGCACCAGACTTTGGGAAGAACAACGCTGTTAGGACGAATAAGTCTTCTGGTTGACAAATCCTTATCAGAAAAGGGCTGTAAAATGTTAATTGGCCCTCTGGCCAGAAGATGATGTAAATCACCTAAGACTTGTGTATACAGCTAGGTATGCAGAGAGAAAGCCTGGTCTCAATGAGTCAGGGCTGCTGACACTGCATAATTTTACATTATCCATTGATGTCTATGTACAAAAAAAAGGTATAAGAGGCCTTTCTGGACAATAGGGGATAAGCCAGTCATTGGAAAGACTGGTTTCCCCCGTGTCTTCTCTTTACTCTGTTTTCTGGCTGAATTCCCATCTGGGGCATGGAGGCTCTCCATGTCTACTTATTTGTCCTGGCTTCTAAGATCCATGAGAGAGGGAGCCCAAGGTGGGGCACCCTCCGATAGTCAAACGGACACCGGTGGCCTAACGTAGATGGTGCAAACTTCTTGTCCTGAAGTTTTATTGGTTTTCCACGTAAACCAAGTTATTCAGCATCTTTTCTCCACTAAATTTTCCTACTACACTATTTCTTCCTAATCTAATCTCCTTTATATTTCTAAATAAATAAGCTTTCCTCACCTACACTGTCTTCCCTTAAAATTCCCTGGATCCACCAGGGCTGGACCCCAGCAATAACCAGACAGAGTTACCCAAAAATCCTCATCCCAAAGTGAATAAAACACTTGTATTTTTTCTTCCTCATCTGAATCAAAGTCCCCATTTCCTGCCCCAGGCTTCATCTCTTGCTAGAATTAATGACAATACAAACATTTAGACACTGTAGAAGGAACAAGCTATTAGTCACACTGGCATATTTACTCAAGCTCTGTGGCCCCCACATGGAGGTCACAGAGCAACATTGCATTGGAACATTTCCTGAAGTTAGAGATGACTTTCAATCTTGTTGTTGTGTAAAATTGTGCTATTTGTAATTTACTGGGTTAGCCAAAAAGTTCGACTGGGTTTATCTGTAGCATTTTATAGAAAATCCAAACAAACATTTTGGCCAACCCAATATGTGGTATTGATTTTCCTTTGTGAAAAAACCCTTAAAAAAAATCTTTTATTTAGACCATATTTTACTTGCACTTTCTTACATATATACTTTCAAAATATAGCATGTATGTTGAGAAAATCTTAAATATCTGGACTAGTCTACACTGAAGAGCTGTGCTAGCCAACACTAGCCATATATAGCCATTTAAATTTAAAAGTAAAATCAAATTCTGTTCCTCCATTGCACTAGGTACATTTCAAGTGAAGTGTTCAATGTAGCTAGTATCTCTAGTATTGACATTTTAGATACAGAACATTTCCATCATCAAAGAAGTCCTGTTAACAGCACTAGTTCAACTGCTATTTTTATTTTGGGGGCATATTTCTATTCTTGTAAAACTATTTTACATGAATAGTGAACTGTGGAATTATGTGTTACAAATGTATATTCAAGTTATCACATAGAACAAATCCAGTTTTGCTTCAACATTCTACATCTTTTCTTAATTTCTAAGTCTCTTTGTCAGAGAGTTTATCTGCTCATTGGAAATATTAGGTACCCAGAAGGTGAAGATCATTTTACTTTAAGGAAGAAATCAAAATAAAGCATTAGAAAATTTATAATATATAGATTTGACTAAAATATCCCTACCCCAGTGTGCAAACACACACACAGACACACACATAAATAACATCAATCACAATTCAAGGTCCCCAAAGTTATCTATGTGCTTTGTTTAACTGATAATAATATTTAATTGCAAGGTTTGCATGTTTCTTTTCTTGCTGTTAAATGCTTTCATATTGTCGTCATGCAATTAAGAACTGGCTGCTATATTTAGCATAAAAATTTAATTGAAAAATTGTATGTAGCTGTCTAAACAAGTATACTTGGAATGAAATTATCAAGATTAATTTAAGTAATTAATTACAGCTATTTATATGTCAAGACATCTTTTGCTCAAGTGACAAAATAAAATACTTATGTAAAGATGGTGATATTGGGTTACTGGCATCAAGTGTAGGCCAAGAGTAAGAAAATAGTCCCAAATTCAGGAAACTCTTGGGCAGATATTAGTATGTGACTTGTTATAAACAGGAAATCTTTTAAACAATTGAAGCTATAGAATCAAGTCTAAAAATGCACTACATCCTTATCAGGAAATGAAGAGGCCATGCTGACTGACACTTCCCATTCAGTACTGTACCAGGGTACCAACACTCACTTCCAGTAAAGGGATTATCCATGATTTCATTTTGGTTGGGTCTATGATGCCCAAGTTTTCATGTGCTTATGAATCAAACACAGAGCTTGTTAAAATTCCGATGCCTGAGCTCTATCCTAAAGATACTGATTAATTGAGTCGGGGTTGGATCAAAGAATCTGCATTTTGAAAAATAGTCCATGTCATCAGATGCAAATATTCCATGAACTACTCTTTAAAAAGCAGGAACCAAAGATTATTTTCCTTCATAGATTCTCTAATCTAATGTTTAAACTATTTCTTACAATGTGTAAGAACATGAGTCAGAGAATCATGCATCCAGGTTAAAATCTTACATCTCTATTTAGTCTTACTAACCTTGGATAAATTGCTTACTGCTTTCAATAGTGAGTGTATTTATCCTCAATATTGTTGTAATTACTCTTGTCATCACCACCTTTACGAACCTTACATATGGCAAAAGAATGTCTTCTGGGCAGCTGTGTGGCATCCTGTTGGATTAACAGCCCAATCCAATAACCACTACAGTCACAGAATTATTTCTTCTTTTCTGTAGTTTTAGAATCATTATTCTTTTCTCTTTTTCTCTTTCTTCCCATTCTTTTCTTCTCCCTCCCTCCCTTCCTTTCTTCCTCCCATCCGTCCTGATAGTTATAATCTGATGTTCATCCTTAAGACTATGATTTATCCTATAGTTTTTTTTTTTTT
>SJYT01050235.1:35-26950 GCA_006410635.1 Cephalophus harveyi | reverse complement strand
GGACATGTAGAATCTTCCCAGATCAGGAATCCTGTGTCCCCTGAATTGGTGGGCAGATTTTTAATGCCTGGACCACCAGGGACATCTGCTCAAACCAGTCTTGTTTGTAGAAAATTTCCAATTGTGGCTTGCAGGTAGCTAGGAACCCTTTCCTGTGAAATGGACCACTGACACTTGGAAGACTTGATTGGAAGGGCACTTGTAAGCTCTTCAGGTGTTTGGGGATTGCATCCTATATGAAGAAACAAAGATGAAAAAGCAACTTCTGCTCAATAATCGCCTCTAGTCTTTAAGAGTCTGGAGAAACTATTAGCTAGAAGAAAGTTCAGAATATGTATTCTAGGTTTGT
Organism: Cephalophus harveyi; assembly: GCA_006410635.1. Classification (NCBI taxonomy): domain Eukaryota; kingdom Metazoa; phylum Chordata; class Mammalia; order Artiodactyla; family Bovidae; genus Cephalophus; species Cephalophus harveyi. The sequence goes on along the minus strand of SJYT01050235.1, from coordinate 26,601 downwards.
CCTTGGAGAAACATACCATGAGCAAATTATACTAACTGCCTTGTTGGAACTCAAAGCCTGCATTTCAGTCATTTCTAAAGGAAAGGAAGTCTGGTTTTATTTACAAAGGCTGTAAGTGTTCCTGCCTCTGGGAACCATGAGTCCATTATTAAAATGATCAATCCCCAGCCTAGTAAAGTGAAATGACATTCCAGGTCGTGAGAGGGAATGTCTTTTCTGAATAATACATAACACAAATTTGTTTACTTCTGACTTTGGTACCAAAATTGCTTTTTTTCTTCCTAGGTTTATGTACTATTTGTTCTCTGGGGAAGTCTTGGCCCTCCACTCTTGAAGATACTTTTAGTCTGATATATATATTTTTTTGGATCCTGGAGTTCCCTTGAGGAATCAGCCTTTGCACCACGAAATAAATAAATCTTTTAAAAATAATAATAAAAGAAAAAAAACATTGATGACCAGTTTTAAAAATAAGCAAAAAACACAAACAACAAATAAATAAATAAAAATAAAGCTATTTCCACAATGTTTTTTGGTGGTTATGTTCATCATCTTTGCCATAAGCATGAAGCATTAGTTTCCCAGCTGGGGTGCAGTTGTCAGGTAGAAAATAAAATGCATCGAGGATGATTGTTTTAGAAAGTTTTTACTTCAGAATCCTGAACAGGCAGGAAGGAAAATCTGAGTTCAGTCTCTACCTTTGCTCCAGTCTTGCCTCTGCTCCCTTGGTGGGCCTGCTTTCTCTGCTGAAGAATGCACTGATAATACTCACTCTGCCTACCTGGCAGGCCGTTGACTGGGGGGAAAGGTGACATGTCAAATTCAATGCACATATAAGACGGTCCAGTATTCCTACAGCACAAGCACACTGCCAGGGGTGGTCTCAATGCCTGGGAGCTGCTTTGCATGGAACAAGACACGGATGCTCTCAGCTCCCTCTCTGTTTCATAGAAAGGCCCCCAGCCACTCTTCTGCTGCCATCGAGCAATTAAGCCCCCAGGAGGATGACCCTGGTAAGAGCCCCACTGTGTGACAGATACTTTGGGGAAACATGGTTCTAGTCTTCAAGGAGCTCTTAGTTTAGCTGAGGAAAGAAGAAATACCTATGTGAAAAGTTGATGGAACACAGAATATAGGTGATATCTTTGCCTGGTATATTAGTTTACTGTTGGTCTTCAGTTGCTCAGTCGTGTCCAACTCTTTGCAACCCCAGGGACTGCAGCACACCAGGCCTCCCTGTCCTTCACTATCTCCTGGAGTTTGCTCAAACTCATGTTCATTGAGTTGGTGAAGCCATCCTCTGTTGTCTCCTTCTCCTGCCCTCAATCTTTCCTAGGATCTCTCTGGTGCATAGTAGGCACTAATGGTTGCTTGAATAAATAATCAGAATAGTTATATATGCACACCAGGCCTCCCTGTCCTTCACTATCTCCTGGAGTTTGCTCAAACTCATGTTCATTGAGTTGGTGAAGCCATCCTCTGTTGTCTCCTTCTCCTGCCCTCAATCTTTCCCAGGATCTCTCTGGTGCATAGTAGGCACTAATGGTTGCTTGAATAAATAATCAGAATAGTTATATAAAAGGTACATACATATGGAGGGAATCTGTGGGCTAAGAAGTACGGTAGGGTGCTTGCAGAAGTGGGCTGGACCTGGCTATACCCAGCTCGCAAGAGACAAGTGGGAAGTTTTCAGTTGTTAAATACAATCATTATTAAAAATTAAGTGAAAGTTACAGTTAAATATATTGAAAACAAAAGTGGTAAATACACAGCTCCTTAATTATTTCACTTTCACCATTATCTGTACTCTTGAGGTTATTCAATTTTATTGTATCTGGTGATACAATGATGTGCTACTGCTCATCTCTTCCTAGCTCTGCATATAGTGACATCACATTGAAATTAGCCAGAATAGAAATATTTACTAAATGGAAATCAGCAAATGTATTTTGTTTGTTTGTTTGTTAGGTTCGGTGGGGGTTTTTTGTTTTTTTGTTTTCTGGAGTGTTGATTGTGAAATATTTACCAGCAGAGTATAGCTTCCTTATAATAGATGTCCCTGAAGAGTGGTAAGGATTCATGCTATAGGGTTGAGAGGAGGATTCTAGGCAGTAGTCAGAGAATAAGCAAAGGTCTAAAAGAAGGCATAGTATTCATGTTTGGAGACTCACAAATGTCTCTGTGTGTGTGTGTGTGTGTGTGTGTGTGTGTGTTGGTAGGAACTGGGGGAAGATGAGTGGAATCATCATAGATGGATCTACAACACTAGACTAAGAATTTTGGATTTTATTCTATAAGCAAGGGAGCATCAGTGAAAAATTTTCAGCAATAACAGTAACACATATAGTAAATGTAGTAACACATTTAGTAAATGCTCAGTGACTTCTTAAGGAATGACGTGAAGGGGGGTATTTTGGGGAGAGCAAACACTATTTTTATAACTCTTTATATGCTTTACCAAAGTTGTTAGGAGTTTGCACTAATCATTCTGAACATGTGAGCTGGAGATGCACACCAGGGGGAAAATTATTCTTTCAGCTAAAACTTCTTCGGATTTTAGCAAACTCAATGAAATTAAATGAGATTACATTTATGCTGTGCTTTGAGCCCTGAAAAAAATAAAACTCATGGAAAAACAAAAGCCAAAATGTAGAGTGGCCATGATCAGTCTGATGAAAGTTCAACATGGTTATCCACTGCCAATGAACCTGCCAATATACTGTCTGCACTGAAAAGGTGAGCAAATGCAGTTTCCACTATGTTTACTTAGGGAGGTGATTTTTCCCCACAGCTGAAGCTCATTAGTAGCAGCTGAAAGTAATTACATGTCTATTTAAAAGAGAGTAATGATGTAGCGAAGTACTAAGGATATAATACACATTGTTGTCCATTCAGCGGTGCTCTTTGTGTCTTTCCTGTGATCCTGTGATTCAGGGAAGAGCATGAGTTCTAAACACAAAGGGTTTTTCCATCTTTATTATAAAAAACACTACAATGAGCACAGAAAGAAAGCCCTGGAAGAAGAAGATCGACGTGTGCCTCTCCTCAGACATAAAGCAAAAGATAAACCCAACAACGTGAGGGATGTCTGGACTCCAATGACCAATCCTCCCCTCTTGATGTGAATACAGGTTTATAAGGAAAGAGAAAAACAACTTAAGTGGTAAAGGGAGGGCCAGGAGAACTTCAAAATGACAAGAGACGGTTTGCAAAAGGACAAGAAAAACATAGAGATTGAATAAACAACAAGTATCCCTCTGTCTGGAAGGGCATGGCCCATCTCAAAACAATGAACCAGGAAAACGTATTCATTGTTTTCACTTGAGTCCCTTCGGTAATATGGTAAATGCTGATAAGAAATGATTATGTTGCAAACATTATTTTTCCAGAAATGAGCCTACTAGAGAAATTTGCACTGTCAGTTTGATGTTCAAAACAATTATACACATATAACACTTATATAACACTTACATACAGCTTGTTAGACAATTTGGTGATGATGATAAAGAGGCTGTCTTATTGAAATTTCCATGGAAATTTATATAACCTAAACACAGAAACCCACCTGTTATTAAGACTCATTCAAAACCAGTCAACACATTACAAAAGGAAACTCTAAGTAATGGAGATACCAACCAATATCTCACGTAATGTAGAAGGTGTTTCGAGTCTTGAAGGTTATAACCTTATATACTGTTTTGAAAAGCAGAGAAACCTCTGGTGAATGGTTAGCTGAACCCACCCAGCCTGATTCAGAAGATCAGATGAGGTGAAGAGATGTACCCTGCTCTCTACCATCCCCCAAGCAGTCGCAGACAGGCACGATGCCCGCCTACACTCCCCACCGGTCGTCCAGCCCTCTTGCCGTCAGTGAAAGCTGTCACATCCCAGGCTGTCACCTTAGACTCTTCCGCTGCTGCCCGTTCCTTGAGGAGGAGCCAGCAGGCACACACGTCTCTCTCTTATTTGCCCTGCTTTCAGGTTGTCTTCTGAGGTTTGCTCCACTATATCTTATGCCCAGATCTAAGCTATGGCAAACTCGCAGTTTTTGAAAAGAACTTTGACCTTTCATGCTCCCCAGGCCTTTGGCTATCTAATACTCTGTATACAGGGCTTTCCAGATGGCGCTAGTGGTAAAGAACCCACCTGCCACTGCAGGAGACATTAGAGACACAGGTTCAATCCCTGGGTCAGGAAGATCCCTGGAGGATGTCATGGCAACCCACTCCAATATTCTTGCCTGGAGAATCCCATGGACAGAGGAGCCTGCAGGCTACAGCCCACAGATAGGGTTGCACAGAGTCGGACATGACGGAAGTGACTTAGCACGCTTCCCCTCTATATATAAAATCCTCTCCCTCACTTCCTCCCATGCAAATTCCTTCCTATTCTACAAGACTCAGCTCTAGTCCAATAAGACTCTCTTTCCTTCTCTCTCCTCTCTCTAGGAAATCACCTGTTGTTCTGTCTCTTCTTCTCCCTGTTTTTCTATCTCTGTCCCTAAGCCATGGCAGACCTGAGATCTTTCAACATTCAGCAAATATTCAGCGAGTGCTGACTAGGAGTCAGGAGCCACTCTATCTGGTGAGGATGAAGCCATAAACTCATGTCCCCGTGGAATCTCCACCCTAGCAGGAAAGGCAGGTTCAAATAAACTAGCCAACCACTATGTTCTGTTCCCTAACTTTGGTAAAGAAGACCTGGGAATTTTAGGTTCTGGGGGAAAAAAGCAAGATAAAGCCTTAAAAATGCACACCCTGAATTAACCTAAGCAAGCCTTTTCCCAGTGATTTTATTCTCAGTGTAAGGAAACCTAAAGGCACAGAGATGTGCATGGACTTAGTCAAGGAGGGTCACACGGTTCATCGGCAGCAGAGACGGATCCTCAACCCCGTTTCTTCCTTGAATGTTGTCTTCATTCTTCTAAAACCTGACAACTCTCAGGCAACCATTTATGGTACAGCCTTGACTGTGATCAGGGTCTTTCCTTCCTCCAGCTTTATATGACAGAAATATCACGTTGTGTTCTTATATACTGCAGGCTTCGTTGGTGGCTCAGATGGAAAAGAATCCTCCTGCAATGCAGGAGACCTGGGTTCGATCTCTGGGTTGGGAAGATCCCCTGGAGGAGGGAAAGGCTACCCATTCCAGTATTCTTGCCTGGAGAATTCTGTGGACAGAGGAACCTGACAGGCTACAGTCCATGGGGTCGCAGAGTCGGACATGATCGAGCAACTAAACACAGCACAGCACTTATATACAGCAAAATGATTATATATTACTCACATATGTAAAGGGCTTCCCTAATAGCTCAGGTGGTAAAGAATCTGCCTGCAATGCAGGAGACCCTGGTTCAATTCCTGGGTTGGGAAGATCCCCTGGGGAAGGGATAGGTTACCCACTCCAGTATTCTTGGGGTTCCCTGGTGACTCAGATGATAAAGAATCTGCCTGCAATGCTGGAGACCTGGGTTTGAACCCTGAGTTGGAAAGATCCCCTGGAGGAGAGCATGGCAAGCCACTCCAGTATTCTTGCCTGGAGAATCCCCATGGACAGAGGAGCCTGGCGGGCTACAGTCCATGGGGTCGCATGGACTGTAGCATGACCGAGCAACTAAGCACAGCACACAGCATATATGTAAAATGATTAGCTAATACCTCCAACCCATCAGATTATTACTGTTTATATTTTGTAGTGAGAACATCTAAGATCTACTCTCTTAGGAACTTTCAAGTATATAAGAAGGACTGTAAGCTATAATAACCATACTGTACATTAGAGCCCCAGAACTTATTCATCTTATACCTGAAAATTTGTTTTCTTTGATCAATGTCTCCGTTACACACAACCGCCAACCTAGGGGAACCACCATTCTAGACTCTGTGCCTCTCACATCTTTACCCACTCATTCACATCTTTGTCCATTCATTCATATGGACACTTAGATTGTCTCCATATCTTGGTTACTGTGAATTATGCTGCAATGAACATGGGATACAGATAAAAATCAACTCAGAATGAATTAAAGGCTTGAATGTAAGACCTGAAACAATAAAACTCCTAGAAGAAAATATAGGGGGTAAACCCATGAGGATAGATCTTGGTGATGGTTTTTGGATTTGACACCAAATGCAAAGTCAACAAAAGCAAAAATTAATAAGTGAGGCTGAATCAGTGTCTTTTTCATAGTAATTGTGTAAGGTTATTTGCATGAGGTTGAGTGTGTGGTTCAAAGCCCAGCTGATTTGCCAAACTGTGGTTTAGCCAGAGTGGTCAGCTTCCTGTAAAGCCATTGCTCAGGAGGGTCCCTGAATTGCTAGAGGAGAAATGATGTTAGAAGGCAGGACTCTAAAAGGTAGCTGCATTTACTGGCCCTCCTTCTCATCTCTTCTCATCTGACATATTTCTGACTGTTGCTCTGGTTATGTGAAATGCTGATTGTCAAGAGAGCTAAACCAGGGACGTGTTCTGAATGGACACCTTCGCCATAATGATTACAAGTGGTCGTGTGAGATTTCTGTTAGAAAACCAATCTGAATGGAGACTTACATTTGGCACATCATCTCTGATTTACAGTGCCTTTGTGAGGGTCTGGATGTGCAAACTGGTGCTAAAGGCAGAGAAGAAGACAAGGTGCCCCCTCAAGCACAGAGATGTGCATGGACTTAGTCAAGGAGGGTCACATGGTTCATCGGCAGCAGAGACAGCTTGTGTCATTGCCCGTCTGAGGTGCCCTCCTTCCTCTGTGCATTACCAAATCCACTTTTCTTCTGAGTCCTCCTTCTCAATGTGGCCAGACTACTCGAGCCTTGGCTGAGCTCCCCTCCCTCTGAAGTACTGTTCCTTCAAGGTTCTTAAAACCCTCTTTTTGTTTTAGGTTAAACCAGGGTTTCTTAACCTCAGCATTGTTGACATCTGAGGCTAGCGATCCTTTGTTGTTCTCTGCATCCTATGATGTTTAGCAGCCTCTTTAGCCTTTGTTCACTACATGCCAGAGCACTGCATCCAAGTCACGACGATCAAAAATATTTCCAGGATGTCCCGGGTGTTCTAGTGGTTAAGAATCTGCCTGCCAATGCAGGGGACATGGATGCAATCCCTGGTCAGGCAGCTAGGATCCTGCATGCTGTGGGGTAACTAAGACCGTGTGTGACAACCGCTGAGCCAGTGTGTTGCCACGACTGAAGTCGCACACCCTAGAGCCCATGATCCACAGGAGCAGCCCCCGCTACGGCATCGCGACTAGAGAGCAGCCACCGCTCACTGCAACTGCAGAACGCCAGCACGCAGTTAGAGACCAGTACAGCCAGGGATAATTGGCTAGTTAATTTAAAAAGTTCCAGGCACAGCTGGATGTCTTTTGGGGAATTAAGGCACCCGGGACTGAGAAGCATTGATTTAAACTCTCATGCATGTATTAGTAGCAACAGCAGCAGGGGTGCATTAGGCATTTCTGCACTGGGTACTTTGCCAAGGGCTTTCCAAGTCTGTCACTCTTGATCCTTAGGTAAGGAATATCGCATAAAGTATCCTGCTGCTGCTGCTGCTAAGTCGCTTCAGTCGTGTCCAACTCTGTGCAACCCTATAGACGGCAGCCCACCAGGCTCCCCCATCCCTGGTATTCTCCAGACAAGAACACTGGAGTGGGTTGCCATTTTCTTCTCCAATACATGAAAGTGAAAAGTGAAAGTGAAGTCACTTAGTCGTGTCTGACCCTCAGTGACCCCATGGACCGCAGCCTTCCAGGCTCCTCCGTCCATGGGATTTTCCAGGCAAGAGTACTGGAGTGGGGTGCCATTGCCTTCTCCGATTAAGTATCCTAGTAGCCCCACTGTATGCATGGGAAAACTGAGTCTAACTTGCACAAGGTCACAGAGCTGGAAAGTGATGGGGGCTGAGATGCCAAAACATTCGTCCAGACCCAGAGCAGATACTTATTGAAAAAAACAAAAACTTTAAAATTTTGTATTGGGTTATAGCCAGTCAGGAGAAGGGAATGGCAACCCACTCCAATATTCTTGCCTGGAGAATCCCATGGACAGAGGAACCTGGCAGGCTACAGTCCATGGGGTCGCAAGAGTTGGACACAACTTAGTGATTAAACCACCACCACCAGAACCAATCAGGGGCTTCCCAGGTGGCACTAAGTGGTAAAACCTGCCTGCCAGTACAGGAGAGGTAAGAGACACAGGTTCGATCCCTTGGTTGGGAAGACTCCCTGGAGGAGGGCACGGCAACCCACTCCAGTATTCTTGCCTGGAGAATCCCATGGACAGAGGAGCTGGGCGGTCTGTGGCCCATAGGGTTGCACAGAGTCGGACACAACTGAAGCAACTTGGCGCGCGTGCATGTAGCCAATCAGAGCAGGTCCTTAAAACCACCATTCTGCCCTGCTTGCTTTCTGTTCCTGCCAGCAGCCCCACAGCCACGTGTTGGTTTTTTTCCCCCTGGGCACTGAATAAAAAAGCAGTAGTTTTTGCAGCACTCAGTGAGCCAGACTTTTTTAACACCTCAAAGCCTCTAATACCAGTCAGCGGGCGCCCCCTCCTCAGACATGTGGGTCTCGGGTCCTTGGCGTCCCTCTGCTAAGTCCAGAAATCCAGAACCAGCTGTGCGGTAGCCCTTCCTCAGAGATCTACGTTACTCCTTAGCTGGGGCTGTCTTCAGGTGTCTAAATTTTAATAATCTCAGCCTCTTCCCTTTGTCCCCCAGCCCAGGACAGTAGCTGCTTCCTGCATTTGTTGCCTCTGTGCTTCTTTCTTATTTTCCTTCTGGCTCTTTAGTTACCTAGTTAACAGTTGTTCATGCCCAACTAGCAATCCTTATATTAAACTGTCTCTATTGTGAAATAGGGCTTCCCTAGTGGCTCAACAGTAAAGAATCTGCCTGCGAATGCAGAAGACAGGGTTTGATCCCTAGGCTGGGAAAATCCCCTGGAGAAGGAAATGGCAACTCACTCTAGTATTCTTGCCTGGAGAATCCTATGGATGGTGGAGCCTGGCAGGCTACTGTCCATGGGGCCGCAAAACAGCGGGACACGACTGAGCGACTAAAACAACAACCAACAACAACATTGTGAAATAACTGGTGTGGCTTCTGTGTCTTGACTGGACCCTAAGCAAGACAGATTCTCTCCAGTACTTATCAAGCTGCTAAGTCACGTCAGTCGTGTCCGACTCTGTGCGACCCCATAGACGGCAGCCCACTGGGCTCCACCATCCCTGGGATTCTCCAGGCAAGAACACTGGAGTGGGTTGCCATTTCCTTCTCCAATGCATGAAAGTGAAAAGTGCAAGGGAAGTCGCTCAGTCACGTCCGACTCTTCACAACCCCATGGACTGCAGCCTATCAGGCTCCCCTGTCCACGGGAGTTTCCAGGCAAGAGTATTGGAGTGGGTCACCAGTGCCTTCTCCGTATTTATCAAGATTCACTGCTAAATACCCTCAGAGACCAAGGGCACAGCTGAATATATTTATTTTATGTAACTCAGGTGATTACCATGTATATTCAGAGTTTTGAATGTGGCTCCTGGGAATTGTGATATTTATTAAGAATGTTAACATATTTAATCTTATTTTTAATATTATGAAGAGAAATAAAATAGAGACTCTGGTACAAGCAACGATGAAGATTTACCATCTGATGTTATTCTGTTTCTTGTGGGGCCTCTGAACCTGCAGTAACAGGCAAAACCACTGGAGAGACAACAGAATCTATGTGAAATGAACTTTTTTTAAAAAAGTACACTTAATACAGCAATAAACCATTGGTAGGGAATTAAAGTGAAACAGGAGAATGGGATTTCCTTGGGGGAACTTTGGATCAGCACATTAAGGGATTTCTTCAAGAAAAGAAATTGATGGGGAACCAAGGCTAGGATGATAAATCCCACTGGTCTGTTTTGATTAACAAATGCTTTTTCCCTCAAGTGATGGGATATGAACATTAATGAGTTTTAATCATGGAGAAAGCACACTTCATGCTTATATCCCCAACATTGCAGTTTTAATAACTTTTCCAGATACTGTGCTATGCCTCCAGACTCTCTGAGGGCTTCAATCACACAGTTTCTGTAATAATCCTCACCTTGATTCAAAAGGCTAACCTGATACCTAAAACATCCTAAATTATGTCGAGCCATTTCCATGTTACCTGCTCCAAGGGTTTCCATAAGCTCCCTAGAGGAGTAGGAATCAAACGCAGGAGAGCCTGAGATTCACATAGACAGCGCCTTCCTGAGGGGTGACCGCAGTTCCTCAACTTGAGTCATGGGATCCCGGCAGCCCCGTAGTGATTCAGGCTCATCAGGGGCCCCTCGCTGCTCCAACGGCTGCTCAGACCTCCCCACAGAGACCTTGCTGCTCTGAAGAATGAGGACTTCTTGGTGGATTAACCAAGGTTTCCCCACAAGTCTTGTCATTACTCCCATAACAATTCTTCTTTTCCCTTGTGTATGTGTTAATCGCTCAGTCGGGCTCAACTCTTTGCAACCCTGTGGACTGTAGCCCTCCAGGCTCCTCTATCCATGGAATTCTCCAGGGAGCTACCAAACCCATCTGCTGCCCAGCTCCAGATTCCTTTTCATGCAGGGGAAAAAAATCTTTGTTTGCTTGGTAGGGTATAAGAGTATTCAGATAAGTAGTGTTCCTGTTACTTGCAACCAGATATTTCAGCCAAAATGATGCCACCTGGTTTTGATTGTGTCAGATTTGTTGGTCAATTCACTTTAACCAAGGAAACAAAAACACCTGTCAACTAAATGCGTTTGTATATCTTAAGTAATTCAGTTGTGTCTGACTTTGTGACCCTATGGACTCTAGCATACCAGGCTCCTCTGTCCTTGGTATTTTCCATGCAAGCATACTGAAGTGGGTTGCCATTTCCTCCTCCGGAGGATCTTCCAGACCCAGGGATCACATCTCCTGCATTGGCAGGCAGATTCTTTACCACTATTGCCAGCTGGGAACAAAATAAATTTGTTGTGTGAGCAATTGCATTGAGCAGCTACAAACACATTTTGATTTCAATCTTTGGCCATGCTGAACAGGGTTGCTTGGGAGCCAGCACCAGGAGGCTTTATGTGACCTTCCACTGGATGAGAAGATGCTGTAGAAAGCACCATACAGTCATGAGTGGTTCCATATTTCATCTGGTTTTCAATTTTAACAGACTTGCCATGTGTCTTTTTTCTCTGATAAGGAGACGCCCACTTTTTCACAGTTTAGAACAAAACATTGCTTATTACATTAACCATACTATTTTCTGATCATTAGTAATAGTCTTTTTCCTCCATCATTATCTTTTTTTAATATTCTAATTGTATCATTCTTTTGAAAGTTCTTTATTTTAAGATACTTTAAAACAGGGGGTAGAAATAGATGCAGTATAAATACAGATTTTCTTACGTACATAATTTGGTTAAGATTACATAATAATTTAAGGTAACTGCAGTCTTTTTTGAAGGACTGATTAAAAACAATAGAAATTCTTATTATTCTGTGGAACTTCTCTTTTATGCCATCGGTTCTTTCATGTTTTTCATCCAGGAAACAGCACTGCAAACTTCTCCAAAAATGATGAAATTAGATGGCTGGATTGCTCCCTACAGAGCTGAGTTTCAGGTTTTTATGTGTTTTTTTCTAGGGAACAAATGGCATCAATGTCAATAAATAGTACTTATTTTCTCAACTCAGGAATGAATCAAAAACATTGCTGTTTTTGATGACCAAACTGTCGCAAACTGTTTCAAATATCTTTTGAACTTCTTCTGTGTTTTTTAATTCACTGTTTGCTCTTTGAAAATAAGACTATGAAAATTCAAGTTTGAAAATATCTAAGGACTTTGACATAGCTGACTTAAAGAAACAAAAGAAGTTTTAAAGCTCATAGTCAGAAAGGTGGAGAAGTAGAAGGAGACATTTCTCCAAGAAACTAAAAGGTACAGGCTGCTAATGTGGAATGACCTTTATGTTCCTTCTCATAGAAGTTAACATTCTGGTTTCCAGGGAATTATAGTAAGATTTGTTGTTTTCTCATTGCCAGCCATTATGCTAAGAAATTTGCGAACACTTATCTCAGTATTTCTATAAGACGTCCATAAAGTAAAAAACAGTAAAGTAAGTCTTCTCTTCAAGGAAGGAAAATACGTACTCTAAAGGAATGTCCCTTTAAGAGGGGCATCAACTTTAAGAAAGAAAAATATAAAGGAAAATACTCCTGAAAGAACTTAGTTTGTATAGATGCTATGTTTAAAGGTCTTATTCAATGCTGGCAAAGTAACCGAATCAAAGCCAGAGATCCACAATCCCCTTGTTGATCCTAAGTAGGACAAAATTGATTATATCACCTCCTCTATCAACGTGACACTTCCTTGTGATGCTTTCTTCCTGGTCCCGAGAAACTCATGATGTTAAGAAATTTTATTAAGAAAATCTGCTTTTACAAATGTGTGTCTAGATGTCAAGATTTAAAAAGCATGTTTTAATAATTGTAGCAAGTCATTAATATAAGTTGAATATATCATGTGTCATTTTACATGTAACTGAACTTAAAATGAATTCGACTTTCTTTTCTCTCTCCCTTTCATCTCCTGTCTAAAACTAATTTCAACATTCTTTAACACCATAAGAAAATCAAAATAGTTCTGGTATTTTAGAAAGCAGTCATTTTGTCATCTTCTGCCTGCACTGGTTCAAAATAGATATTAAGATACCTCTGGCAATCATAGAATAATCTAAAACAACACAATTCATTTTTGCTTTTAATTGAATATATTTTTTGTTGTTGTGCAGTTGCTCAGTTGTCTCCAACACTTTGTGACCCCATGGACTACAGCACGCCAGGCTTCCCTGTCCTCCACTGTCTCCTGGAGTGTGCTCAAACTCATGTCCATTGAGTCGGTGATGCCATCCAACCATCTCATCCTCTGTAATCCCCTTTTCCTTCTGCCTACAATCTTTCCCAGCATCGGTCTTTTCCAATGAGGTGGCTCTTTACATCAAGCAGCCAAAGTATTGGAGCTTCAGCCATGCTGAATGGGTCATCAACCTTCCAATAAAAAAAAAATTCAGGGTTGATTTCTTTTAGGATTTACTGGTCTGATCTCCTTGCTGTCCACGGGACTCTCCAGAGTTTTTTTCCAGCACCATAATTGAAAAGCATCAATTCTTCAGCACTCAGCCTTCTTTGTGATCCAACTCTCACATCCTTACATGACTACTGGAAAAACTGTAGCTTCTACTAGATAGGTTTTTGTTGGCAAAGTAATATCTCTGCTTTTTAATATACTGTCTAGGTTGGTCATAGCTTTTCTTCCAAAGTGCAAGTAAATTTTAATTTCATGGCTGTAGTCAGCTTCCACAGTGATTTTGGAGCCCAAGAAAATAAAGTCTGTCACTGTTTGCATTGTTTCCCCGTCTATTTGCCGTGAAGTGATGGGGCTGGATGCCATGATCTTAGTTTTTTGAATGTTGAGGGTTTTTTTATTGGGCACTGAATAAAAAAGCAGTAGTTTTTGCAGCACTCAGTGAGCCAGACTTTTTTAACACCTCAAAGCCTCTAATACCAGTCAGCGGGCGCCCCCTCCTCAGACATGTGGGTCTCGGGTCCTTGGCGTCCCTCTGCTAAGTCCAGAAATCCAGAACCAGCTGTGCGGTAGCCCTTCCTCAGAGATCTACGTTACTCCTTAGCTGGGGCTGTCTTCAGGTGTCTAAATTTTAATAATCTCAGCCTCTTCCCTTTGTCCCCCAGCCCAGGACAGTAGCTGCTTCCTGCATTTGTTGCCTCTGTGCTTCTTTCTTATTTTCCTTCTGGCTCTTTAGTTACCTAGTTAACAGTTGTTCATGCCCAACTAGCAATCCTTATATTAAACTGTCTCTATTGTGAAATAGGGCTTCCCTAGTGGCTCAACAGTAAAGAATCTGCCTGCGAATGCAGAAGACAGGGTTTGATCCCTAGGCTGGGAAAATCCCCTGGAGAAGGAAATGGCAACTCACTCTAGTATTCTTGCCTGGAGAATCCTATGGATGGTGGAGCCTGGCAGGCTACTGTCCATGGGGCCGCAAAACAGCGGGACACGACTGAGCGACTAAAACAACAACCAACAACAACATTGTGAAATAACTGGTGTGGCTTCTGTGTCTTGACTGGACCCTAAGCAAGACAGATTCTCTCCAGTACTTATCAAGCTGCTAAGTCACGTCAGTCGTGTCCGACTCTGTGCGACCCCATAGACGGCAGCCCACTGGGCTCCACCATCCCTGGGATTCTCCAGGCAAGAACACTGGAGTGGGTTGCCATTTCCTTCTCCAATGCATGAAAGTGAAAAGTGCAAGGGAAGTCGCTCAGTCACGTCCGACTCTTCACAACCCCATGGACTGCAGCCTATCAGGCTCCCCTGTCCACGGGAGTTTCCAGGCAAGAGTATTGGAGTGGGTCACCAGTGCCTTCTCCGTATTTATCAAGATTCACTGCTAAATACCCTCAGAGACCAAGGGCACAGCTGAATATATTTATTTTATGTAACTCAGGTGATTACCATGTATATTCAGAGTTTTGAATGTGGCTCCTGGGAATTGTGATATTTATTAAGAATGTTAACATATTTAATCTTATTTTTAATATTATGAAGAGAAATAAAATAGAGACTCTGGTACAAGCAACGATGAAGATTTACCATCTGATGTTATTCTGTTTCTTGTGGGGCCTCTGAACCTGCAGTAACAGGCAAAACCACTGGAGAGACAACAGAATCTATGTGAAATGAATTTTTTTTAAAAAAGTACACTTAATACAGCAATAAACCATTGGTAGGGAATTAAAGTGAAACAGGAGAATGGGATTTCCTTGGGGGAACTTTGGATCAGCACATTAAGGGATTTCTTCAAGAAAAGAAATTGATGGGGAACCAAGGCTAGGATGATAAATCCCACTGGTCTGTTTTGATTAACAAATGCTTTTTCCCTCAAGTGATGGGATATGAACATTAATGAGTTTTAATCATGGAGAAAGCACACTTCATGCTTATATCCCCAACATTGCAGTTTTAATAACTTTTCCAGATACTGTGCTATGCCTCCAGACTCTCTGAGGGCTTCAATCACACAGTTTCTGTAATAATCCTCACCTTGATTCAAAAGGCTAACCTGATACCTAAAACATCCTAAATTATGTCGAGCCATTTCCATGTTACCTGCTCCAAGGGTTTCCATAAGCTCCCTAGAGGAGTAGGAATCAAACGCAGGAGAGCCTGAGATTCACATAGACAGCGCCTTCCTGAGGGGTGACCCCAGTTCCTCAACTTGAGTCATGGGATCCCGGCAGCCCCGTAGTGATTCAGGCTCATCAGGGGCCCCTCGCTGCTCCAACGGCTGCTCAGACCTCCCCACAGAGANACGCAGGAGAGCCTGAGATTCACATAGACAGCGCCTTCCTGAGGGGTGACCGCAGTTCCTCAACTTGAGTCATGGGATCCCGGCAGCCCCGTAGTGATTCAGGCTCATCAGGGGCCCCTCGCTGCTCCAACGGCTGCTCAGACCTCCCCACAGAGACCTTGCTGCTCTGAAGAATGAGGACTTCTTGGTGGATTAACCAAGGTTTCCCCACAAGTCTTGTCATTACTCCCATAACATTTCTTCTTTTCCCTTGTGTATGTGTTAATCGCTCAGTCGGGCTCAACTCTTTGCAACCCTGTGGACTGTAGCCCTCCGGGCTCCTCTATCCATGGAATTCTCCAGGGAGCTACCAAACCCATCTGCTGCCCAGCTCCAGATTCCTTTTCATGCAGGGGAAAAAAATCTTTGTTTGCTTGGTAGGGTATAAGACTATTCAGATAAGTAGTGTTCCTGTTACTTGCAACCACATATTTCAGCCAAAATGATGCCACCTGGTTTTGATTGTGTCAGATTTGTCGGTCAATTCACTTTAACCAAAGAAACAAAAACACCTGTCAACTAAATGCGTTTGTACATCTTAAGTACTTCAGTTGTGTCTGACTTTTGTGACCCTATGGACTCTAGCATACCAGGCTCCTCTGTCCATGGTATTTTCCATGCAAGCATACTGAAGTGGGTTGCCATTTCCTCCTCTGGAGGATCTTCCAGACCCAGGGATCACATCTCCTGCATTGGCAGGCAGATTCTTTACCACTATTGCCAGCTGGGAACAAAATAAATTTGTTGTGTGAGCAATTGCATTGAGCAGCTGCTGCTGCTGCTGCTGCTGCTGCTGCTAAGTCGCTTCAGTCGTGTCCGACTCTGTGCGACCCCACAGATGGCAGCCCATCGGGCTCCACCATCGCTGGGATTCTCCAGGCAAGAACATTGGAGTGGGTTGCCATTTCCTTCTCCAATGCATGAAAGTGAAAAGTGAAAGTGAAGTCGCTCAGTCGTGTCCGACTCAGCGACCCCATGGACTGCAGCCTACCAGGCACCTCCGTCCATGGGAGTTTCCAGACAAGAGTACTGGAGTGGGATGCCATTGCCTTCTCCGTTGAGCAGCTACAAACACATTTTGATTTCAATCTTTGGCCATGCTGAACAGGGTTGCTTGGGAGCCAGCACCAGGAGGCTTTATGTGACCTTCCACTGGATGAGAAGATGCTGTAGAAAGCACCATACAGTCATGAGTGGTTCCATATTTCATCTGGTTTTCAATTTTAACAGTTACAGGAGAGGTAAGAGACACAGGTTCGATCCCTTGGTTGGGAAGACTCCCTGGAGGAGGGCACGGCAACCCACTCCAGTATTCTTGCCTGGAGAATCCCATGGACAGAGGAGCTGGGCGGTCTGTGGTCCATAGGGTCGCACAGAGTCGGACACGACTGAAGCAACTTGGTGCGCGCGCACGTAGCCAATCAGAGCAGGTCCTTAAAACCACCATTCTGCCCTGCTTGCTTTCTGTTCCTGCCAGCAGCCCAACAGCCACGTGTTGTTTTTTTTCCCCTTGGGCACTGAATAAAAAAGCAGTAGTTTTTGCAGCACTCAGTGAGCCAGACTTTTTTAACACCTCAAAGCCTCTAATACCAGTCAGCGGGCGCCCCCTCCTCAGACATGTGGGTCTCGGGTCCTTGGCGTCCCTCTGCTAAGTCCAGAAATCCAGAACCAGCTGTGCGGTAGCCCTTCCTCAGAGATCTACGTTACTCCTTAGCTGGGGCTGTCTTCAGGTGTCTAAATTTTAATAATCTCAGCCTCTTCCCTTTGTCCCCCAGCCCAGGACAGTAGCTGCTTCCTGCATTTGTTGCCTCTGTGCTTCTTTCTTATTTTCCTTCTGGCTCTTTAGTTACCTAGTTAACAGTTGTTCATGCCCAACTAGCAATCCTTATATTAAACTGTCTCTATTGTGAAATAGGGCTTCCCTAGTGGCTCAACAGTAAAGAATCTGCCTGCGAATGCAGAAGACAGGGTTTGATCCCTAGGCTGGGAAAATCCCCTGGAGAAGGAAATGGCAACTCACTCTAGTATTCTTGCCTGGAGAATCCTATGGATGGTGGAGCCTGGCAGGCTACTGTCCATGGGGCCGCAAAACAGCGGGACACGACTGAGCGACTAAAACAACAACCAACAACAACATTGTGAAATAACTGGTGTGGCTTCTGTGTCTTGACTGGACCCTAAGCAAGACAGATTCTCTCCAGTACTTATCAAGCTGCTAAGTCACGTCAGTCGTGTCCGACTCTGTGCGACCCCATAGACGGCAGCCCACTGGGCTCCACCATCCCTGGGATTCTCCAGGCAAGAACACTGGAGTGGGTTGCCATTTCCTTCTCCAATGCATGAAAGTGAAAAGTGCAAGGGAAGTCGCTCAGTCACGTCCGACTCTTCACAACCCCATGGACTGCAGCCTATCAGGCTCCCCTGTCCACGGGAGTTTCCAGGCAAGAGTATTGGAGTGGGTCACCAGTGCCTTCTCCGTATTTATCAAGATTCACTGCTAAATACCCTCAGAGACCAAGGGCACAGCTGAATATATTTATTTTATGTAACTCAGGTGATTACCATGTATATTCAGAGTTTTGAATGTGGCTCCTGGGAATTGTGATATTTATTAAGAATGTTAACATATTTAATCTTATTTTTAATATTATGAAGAGAAATAAAATAGAGACTCTGGTACAAGCAACGATGAAGATTTACCATCTGATGTTATTCTGTTTCTTGTGGGGCCTCTGAACCTGCAGTAACAGGCAAAACCACTGGAGAGACAACAGAATCTATGTGAAATGAACTTTTTTTAAAAAAGTACACTTAATACAGCAATAAACCATTGGTAGGGAATTAAAGTGAAACAGGAGAATGGGATTTCCTTGGGGGAACTTTGGATCAGCACATTAAGGGATTTCTTCAAGAAAAGAAATTGATGGGGAACCAAGGCTAGGATGATAAATCCCACTGGTCTGTTTTGATTAACAAATGCTTTTTCCCTCAAGTGATGGGATATGAACATTAATGAGTTTTAATCATGGAGAAAGCACACTTCATGCTTATATCCCCAACATTGCAGTTTTAATAACTTTTCCAGATACTGTGCTATGCCTCCAGACTCTCTGAGGGCTTCAATCACACAGTTTCTGTAATAATCCTCACCTTGATTCAAAAGGCTAACCTGATACCTAAAACATCCTAAATTATGTCGAGCCATTTCCATGTTACCTGCTCCAAGGGTTTCCATAAGCTCCCTAGAGGAGTAGGAATCAAACGCAGGAGAGCCTGAGATTCACATAGACAGCGCCTTCCTGAGGGGTGACCCCAGTTCCTCAACTTGAGTCATGGGATCCCGGCAGCCCCGTAGTGATTCAGGCTCATCAGGGGCCCCTCGCTGCTCCAACGGCTGCTCAGACCTCCCCACAGAGATCTTGCTGCTCTGAAGAATGAGGACTTCTTGGTGGATTAACCAAGGTTTCCCCACAAGTCTTGTCATTACTCCCATAACAATTCTTCTTTTCCCTTGTGTATGTGTTAATCGCTCAGTCGGGCTCAACTCTTTGCAACCCTGTGGACTGTAGCCCTCCAGGCTCCTCTATCCATGGAATTCTCCAGGGAGCTACCAAACCCATCTGCTGCCCAGCTCCAGATTCCTTTTCATGCAGGGGAAAAAAATCTTTGTTTGCTTGGTAGGGTATAAGAGTATTCAGATAAGTAGTGTTCCTGTTACTTGCAACCAGATATTTCAGCCAAAATGATGCCACCTGGTTTTGATTGTGTCAGATTTGTTGGTCAATTCACTTTAACCAAGGAAACAAAAACACCTGTCAACTAAATGCGTT
Source organism: Cephalophus harveyi (assembly GCA_006410635.1). Taxonomy (NCBI): domain Eukaryota; kingdom Metazoa; phylum Chordata; class Mammalia; order Artiodactyla; family Bovidae; genus Cephalophus; species Cephalophus harveyi. Next base: position 7,339 of record SJYT01050235.1, on the reverse strand, counting down.
TGTATATCTTAAGTAATTCAGTTGTGTCTGACTTTGTGACCCTATGGACTCTAGCATACCAGGCTCCTCTGTCCTTGGTATTTTCCATGCAAGCATACTGAAGTGGGTTGCCATTTCCTCCTCCGGAGGATCTTCCAGACCCAGGGATCACATCTCCTGCATTGGCAGGCAGATTCTTTACCACTATTGCCAGCTGGGAACAAAATAAATTTGTTGTGTGAGCAATTGCATTGAGCAGCTACAAACACATTTTGATTTCAATCTTTGGCCATGCTGAACAGGGTTGCTTGGGAGCCAGCACCAGGAGGCTTTATGTGACCTTCCACTGGATGAGAAGATGCTGTAGAAAGCACCATACAGTCATGAGTGGTTCCATATTTCATCTGGTTTTCAATTTTAACAGACTTGCCATGTGTCTTTTTTCTCTGATAAGGAGACGCCCACTTTTTCACAGTTTAGAACAAAACATTGCTTATTACATTAACCATACTATTTTCTGATCATTAGTAATAGTCTTTTTCCTCCATCATTATCTTTTTTTAATATTCTAATTGTATCATTCTTTTGAAAGTTCTTTATTTTAAGATACTTTAAAACAGGGGGTAGAAATAGATGCAGTATAAATACAGATTTTCTTACGTACATAATTTGGTTAAGATTACATAATAATTTAAGGTAACTGCAGTCTTTTTTGAAGGACTGATTAAAAACAATAGAAATTCTTATTATTCTGTGGAACTTCTCTTTTATGCCATCGGTTCTTTCATGTTTTTCATCCAGGAAACAGCACTGCAAACTTCTCCAAAAATGATGAAATTAGATGGCTGGATTGCTCCCTACAGAGCTGAGTTTCAGGTTTTTATGTGTTTTTTTCTAGGGAACAAATGGCATCAATGTCAATAAATAGTACTTATTTTCTCAACTCAGGAATGAATCAAAAACATTGCTGTTTTTGATGACCAAACTGTCGCAAACTGTTTCAAATATCTTTTGAACTTCTTCTGTGTTTTTTAATTCACTGTTTGCTCTTTGAAAATAAGACTATGAAAATTCAAATTTGAAAATATCTAAGGACTTTGACATAGCTGACTTAAAGAAACAAAAGAAGTTTTAAAGCTCATAGTCAGAAAGGTGGAGAAGTAGAAGGAGACATTTCTCCAAGAAACTAAAAGGTACAGGCTGCTAATGTGGAATGACCTTTATGTTCCTTCTCATAGAAGTTAACATTCTGGTTTCCAGGGAATTATAGTAAGATTTGTTGTTTTCTCATTGCCAGCCATTATGCTAAGAAATTTGCGAACACTTATCTCACTATTTCTATAAGAAGTCCATAAGGTAAAAAACAGTAAAGTAAGTCTTCTCTTCAAGGAAGGAAAATACGTACTCTAAAGGAATGTCCCTTTAAGAGGGGCATCAACTTTAAGAAAGAAAAATATAAAGGAAAATACTCCTGAAAGAACTTAGTTTGTATAGATGCTATGTTTAAAGGTCTTATTCAATGCTGGCAAAGTAACCGAATCAAAGCCAGAGATCCACAATCCCCTTGTTGATCCTAAGTAGGACAAAATTGATTATATCACCTCCTCTATCAACGTGACACTTCCTTGTGATGCTTTCTTCCTGGTCCCGAGAAACTCATGATGTTAAGAAATTTTATTAAGAAAATCTGCTTTTACAAATGTGTGTCTAGATGTCAAGATTTAAAAAGCATGTTTTAATAATTGTAGCAAGTCATTAATATAAGTTGAATATATCATGTGTCATTTTACATGTAACTGAACTTAAAATGAATTCGACTTTCTTTTCTCTCTCCCTTTCATCTCCTGTCTAAAACTAATTTCAACATTCTTTAACACCATAAGAAAATCAAAATAGTTCTGGTATTTTAGAAAGCAGTCATTTTGTCATCTTCTGCCTGCACTGGTTCAAAATAGATATTAAGATACCTCTGGCAATCATAGAATAATCTAAAACAACACAATTCATTTTTGCTTTTAATTGAATATATTTTTTGTTGTTGTGCAGTTGCTCAGTTGTCTCCAACACTTTGTGACCCCATGGACTACAGCACGCCAGGCTTCCCTGTCCTCCACTGTCTCCTGGAGTGTGCTCAAACTCATGTCCATTGAGTCGGTGATGCCATCCAACCATCTCATCCTCTGTAATCCCCTTTTCCTTCTGCCTACAATCTTTCCCAGCATCGGTCTTTTCCAATGAGGTGGCTCTTTACATCAAGCAGCCAAAGTATTGGAGCTTCAGCCATGCTGAATGGGTCATCAACCTTCCAATAAAAAAAAAATTCAGGGTTGATTTCTTTTAGGATTTACTGGTCTGATCTCCTTGCTGTCCACGGGACTCTCCAGAGTTTTTTCCCAGCACCATAATTGAAAAGCATCAATTCTTCAGCACTCAGCCTTCTTTGTGATCCAACTCTCACATCCTTACATGACTACTGGAAAAACTGTAGCTTCTACTAGATAGGTTTTTGTTGGCAAAGTAATATCTCTGCTTTTTAATATACTGTCTAGGTTGGTCATAGCTTTTCTTCCAAAGTGCAAGTAAATTTTAATTTCATGGCTGTAGTCAGCTTCCACAGTGATTTTGGAGCCCAAGAAAATAAAGTCTGTCACTGTTTGCATTGTTTCCCCGTCTATTTGCCGTGAAGTGATGGGGCTGGATGCCATGATCTTAGTTTTTTGAATGTTGAGGGTTTTTTTAATTCAATTAATTAATTAATTTTACTTTACAATATTGTATTGGTTTTGCCATACATTGACTTGAATCCACCATGAGTGTACATGTGTTCCCCATTCTGAACCCCCCTTCCACCTTCCTCTCCATCCCATCCCTCTGGGTCATCCCAGTCCACCAGCCCCAAGCACCCTGTATCATGCATCAAACCTGGACTGGTGATTCATTTCACATATGATAATATACATGTTTCAATGCCATTCTCCCATATCATCCTGCCCTCGCCCTCTCCCACAGAATTCAAAAGTCTGTTCAATACATCTGTGTTTTTTGCTGTCTTGCATACAGGGTTATCGTTGTCTTCTTTCTAAATTCCATACATATGTGTTAGTATACTGTATTGGTGTTTTCCTTTCTGACTTACTTCACTCTGTATGATAGGCTTCAGTTTCATCCACCTCATTAGAATGGATTCAAATGTATTCTTTTTAATGGCTGAGTAATACTCCATTGTGTATATGTACCACAGCTTTCTTATCCATTCATCTGCTGATGGACATCTAGGTTGCTTCCATGTCCTGGCTATTATAAACAGTGCTGTGATGAACATTGGGGTACACGGGTCTCTTTCAATTCTGGTTTCCTCGGTGTGTATGCCCAGCAGTGGGATTGCTGGGTCATAAGGCAGTTCTATTTCCAGTTTTTTAAGGAATCTCCACACTGTTCTCCATAGTGGCTGTACTAGTTTGCATTCCCACCAACAGTGTAAGAGGGTTCCCTTTTCTCCACACCCTCTCCAGCATTTATTGCTTGTAGACTTTTGGATTGCAACCATTCTGACTGGTGTGAAATGGTACCTCATTGTGGTTTTGATTTGCATTTCTCTGATAATGAGTGATGTTGAGCAGGCATCTTTAAATAAGGAAGAAATTTCAGGAACTAAATCTGTTGGGGGGCTGTGTTTAGGCTTGGGTAGTCATCCCAGTTTGTAAACCACTACTGCTACTGCTGCTGCTAAGTCACTTCAGTTGCGTCCGATTCTGTGCGACCCCAGAGATGGCAGCCCACCAGGCTCCCCTGTCCCTGGGATTCTCCAGGCAAGAACACTGGGGTGGGTTGCCATTGCCTTCTCTGAAACCACTACTACTAAGAATGTATTACCCACATGAAGTTTGAATTACAAGGAAAAAGAGAAATTCTTAATCTTTGGAAACCCCTATAGTTTTGATAGAATGTTGATACCCACCAAGCATCCAGTAAACTCTACTTGATGGTGATTATCATGACTTGAAAGAATTGATTACTCATGCAAAACAAAGTAACTATAAAACATGCTATATAAATTATCTAGGAAAGCAGTGTTGGCAGGGACTGAGACATATTCTTAGATAATTTTCCTGGAAACTATTATACTCCATTGTTAAAGATATTTGTACAGTGTGCAATCTTTTCACTAGAAAATTTGAAATATAAGGCATTAAGAGACTTGAAATAATATATTGGATACCTAGCTTATAGAGCACAAATTTCTGACTCATTTGGGAACAGTTTGAGTGATGGTGAAGCATTTAAACAGCTTTCAATGTATGATTAATTCTATCCCTCTATGCAAATAAAGATAATAAAAATGTTTCATAAGATCTATGTGAGGCAAAAGGAACTTATTCTTACTCCTCATTGACAAACAAAGCAACGTTACATTGCTAGTAATGCAAATAGATATCTTGAATCCTAACTCTCAGTGCAAGAAGCTGTCTACATTTTATACCAAATATAGTTTTATAATGTCTGTGAAAGTTAACTTGGCAGGATATATTTTTTTCCCTATTGAAAGTTTGAAAGATTTATGGTTCTTGCTTATTAGTCAGAATTAAGTAAAGTAAGAAAAAAAAAAAAGAGTTTTCTGATGGAATCTTTCAATAAGCTTGTCAGGGAAACAGTAGTGTGCATGAGCAAGCAAGGAGTAGCTTGGCAATATGAACTTATTTAGTGAGGAGCCAAAAAAGACCCAGAAACAAATGGAAGTGCAAACAGAAAGCAGATTCAGCCTTTATAAAAGTCTTCACTGTTAGTACTACAACATAAAAAAGCCAGCATGATATAGTGGAAAAAACTCTGAATTGGTCACAGACCTTACAGGAATATCTAACCTTTCAGGGTCGATCTCACAAAAGATAGGTCTGAACCAATTCAGTGGTTCCGAAACACATTTCTTAGTTAAGTACTAATTGATGACAACATTTTTGTGGATAGAAGGAGAAAAAAAATTAAGGATATTAGAAAAATATTTCATTCTAGGGACTTTTTCTTAATTTGATACTTTATTCTTTCTCTTTGGTTATTAAAATGTGATAGCTAATGGTTATGCTGAAATCCTAACTTGAAAAGTGTTGACAACTATGATAATAGCAAAGGCAATTGTTTTCTTTTAAATTCCATATTGTTTTCACAAATGAAAAAAATTTAGAAAACTTGATTGTGGGATTTCTATGTGGTTTCCTTTAACTTCTAACTTTTTATGTACTGTGAAATCTTATGACAGCAATTGCTATAAGCAATATCACCTACAATTTAAGCAATATTTTGGGCAATAATTCCCAGAAGTCATTGTAGGTAATGGAAACTATTGAAATCTGAAGCTCTCCCTAACTGCCCACAATTAAATGGATCAATAAGAAGATAAGGGAAAACCACACAGCTCCAATACCTTCAGAGTACCTGGAATCCAAATACACTAAAACTTCAGGTTACCTGTAAACAGAAAAATAAATACTAATTTTCAATAGAATGGTGTCTTAAGTTTTTGCCCCAAGCCTTTGTAAAAAGCTCTCTGGGAAAACTGTGGAAGAAAGAAAGACAGTGCTATGAAATCCCTTCTAGAAAGATAATGTCCCATATTTTCATATGTAAAGTTGACAGTAATGAAAAGGAGTTACGGGAGATGAGTGCACTGACCTAGGGAAGGGACTCAAGCCAGTGCTCTGTGACAGCCTAGAGGTGTGGGATGGGGCGGGAGACGGGAGGGAGGGTTCAGGAGGGAGGGACACACAGACCTGTGGCTGATTGATGCTGCTGTATGGCAGAAGCCAGTACAATATTGTAAAGCAATTATCGTCCAATAAAAAAAAAGAAACCAAAAATATGTGAGCTGGGATTTAGAAAGAAGTCTTTTTAAAACTATTTTTTTACTTTTTAAATTGGAGGGTAATTGCTTTCCCATGTAGTGTTAGTTTCTGCTGTACAACAACGTGAATCACCTGTAAGTATATACATATACCCCTCCTTCCTTTTGAGCCTCCCCACCCCATTATACCCCACTAGGAAGCAGTCTTAAAAAGGGAAATACTTTAGGAGAAAAAGAGAATAAAAACGAGGAAATCATCCTTTGGAAACTGGCTAGAAAAAAAAAAAAGAAAAAAGGGAAATTTCAAACCCTACCAGACAACACTGAAAAATGGAATGACAAAATTGTTATTCTCCATGACCCCTGCAAAAAGGCCACATATTAAAGTGCTACACCAACTGAGGGAGAGCATTCTTGAGCTAGACATCTCGTAAACCATCCCAAATGCTCTGCCCATGCAATGCGGAGATGCAAGGCATCTTATCTATACAAAGCTATTTAAGAAAAAATAAAAAATGAGAATAAAAATATTAACAATGGATAATTTGGGTAAAGGGTAAATAGAAATTCTGAGTTCTTAGAACTTTTATTCAAATTATTTTAAAATACTTGAATAAAAGTTATCCTAGTCATTTTCCATAAGCTCTTATAGAAAAACCTAAACAAACCTTTTGGCCTACTCAATAAAAAGTTAAAAAAAAAAAAGAAACAGAAAAAAACTTTGAAGCAAAATGTCAGTGCATATATCTTTAGTACTTATGCTTACAAATTGCAATGTGTTTTACCATTTTAAGCTGCAATAGCCTTAAATAATTAGAAAATACCATATTAGTTATATACAAAATTATATATATATACACATATATATGGGCTTCCCTGGTGGCTCAGTAGTAAAGAATCCTACTGTCAATATAGGAGACATGGGTTCAATCCCTTAGTCGGGAAGATCTCCAGGAGAACCACTCCAGTGTTCTTGCCTGGGAAATCCCATGAACACAAGAGCCTAGTGGGCTACAGTTCTGTGGGGCTGCAAAGAGTCAAATATGACTGAGAGACTAAATGACAACAATCTGTATTACATACCTACTGTCTTGCTTTTTTCTCCTACCTTATTTGATTATTGACCACTTTCCAATGGCTGTTAGAAAAATTTACAAAATAAATAAAAGTAATAATTTCATCTATTTACTTCTGTGCCATCAAGTGCCAAAAGAGAACTCCAAACTTTATACTTTCGATTGAGAGAAATAAGATTGTGTGTGTGCATGTTATTTTTGGCTCATATTTTAATTTGTTTTCCTTTCTTGTCCAAGTTATGAAATTATTTTAAAATGTTATTTACATACAATCCATTTTTGTATGTTGTTTATGACATTTTTGCTCATTATTTCTTATCCCATTTCAGTTCTTATTTTGGAGTTTAGTAATTTTTTCCTGAAATATATATTTAGCAATTCCCTTAAAATTTGCTATTAAACTCTTAAATTTT
>SJYT01050226.1:338126-395222 GCA_006410635.1 Cephalophus harveyi | reverse complement strand
TTTTTTTTCAATTATTACATTTTATTTTTAATCCTTTCATAAGCATTGTAGTATTATTTATTATTTTATTATTGGCTCTACTGAGTCTTCATTGTGAGGGCTTTGGCATTGCCTTTCTTTGGGACTGGAATGAAAACTGACCTTTTTTGTTCTGGGGTCACTGCTGAATTTACCAAATTTGCTGCTATATTGAGTGCAGCATTTTCACAGCGTATCTTTTAGAATTTGAAATAACTCAGCTGGAATTCCATCACCTCCACTAGCTTTGTTCCTACTGATATTTCCTAAGGCCCCCTTGACTTTGCAATCTAGGAAGCTATAGGTGAGTGATTATACCATTGTGGTTCAGTTCAGTCACTCAGTCGTGTCCGACTCTTTGTGACCCCATGAACCACATAATGTCAGGCCTCCTTGTCCATCACCAACTCCCCGAGTCCACCCACACCCAGGTCCATTGAATCAGTGATGCCATACAACCATCTCATCCTCTACTGTCCCCTTCTCCTCTTGCCCTCAGTCTTTCCCAGCATCAGGGTCTTTTCAAATAAGTCAGCTCTTCACATGAGGTGGCCAAAGTATTGGAGTTTCAGCTTCAGCATCAGTCCTTCCAATGAACACCCACGACTGATCTGCTTTAGGATGGACTGGTTGGATCTCCTTGCAGCCCAAGGGACTCTCGAGAGTCTTCTCCAACATGCAGCTCAAAAGCATCAATTCTTCTGTGCTCAGCTTCCTTTATAGTCCAACTCTCACATCCATTCATGACTACTGGAAAAGCCATAGCCTTGACTAGACAGACCTTTGTTGGCAAAGTAATGTCTCTGCTTTTTAATATGCTGTCTAGGTTGGTCGTAATTTTCCTTCCTAGGAGTAAGCGTCTTTTAATTTCATGGCTGCAGTCACCATCTGCAGTGATTTTGGAGCCCAGAAAAATAAAGTCAGCCACTGTTTCTACTGTTTCCCCATCTATTTGCCATGAAGTGATGGGACTGGATGCCATGATCTTAGTTTTCTGAATGTTGAGCTTTAAGCCAACTTTTTCACTCTCCTCTTTCACTTTCATCAAGAGGCTCTTTAGTTCTTCTTCACTTTCTGGTTATCTGGGTCTTTAAGATCTTTTCCGTATAGTTCTTCTGTGTATTCTTGCCACCTCTTCTTAATATCTTCTGCTTCTGTTAGGTCTGTACCATTTCTGTCCTTTATTGAGCCCATCTTTGCATGAAATATTCCCTTGGCATCTCTAATTTTCTTGAAGAGCTCTCTAGTCTTTCCCATTCTGTTTTCCTCTATCTTTGTACTGATACTGAGGAAGGTTTTCTCATCTCTCCTTGCTGTTTTTTGAAACTCTGCATTCAGATGGATATATTTTTCATTTTCTCCTTTGCTTCTATTCATAGCTATTCATAAGGCCTCCTCAGACAACCATTTTGCCTTTTTTTATTTCTTTTCTTGGGAATGGTTTTGATCACTGCCTCCTGTACAATGTTACGAACCTCAGTCCATTGTTCTTCAGGCACTTTGTCAGATCTAATCCCTTGAATCTATTTTTCACTTCCACATTATAATCGTAAGGGATTTGATTTAGGTCATACCTGAATGGACTAGTGGTTTTCCTTACTTTCCTCAATTTAAGTCTGAATTTGGCAATATGGAGTTCATGATCTGAGTCACAGTCAGCTCTCGGTCTTGTTTTTGCTGACTAAATAGAGCTTCTCCATCTTCCACTGCAAAGAATATGATCAATCTGATTTTGGTATTGATCTGGTGATGTCCATGTGTAGAGTCATCTCTTGTGTTATTGGAAGAGGTTGTTTGCTATGACCAGTGCATTCTCTTAGTAAAACTCTAAGAGAAAAAAAAAAAAAAANNAAGAATGCTGAAGTGGTTTGCTGTTTCCTTTTTCAGTGGACCACGTTTTGTCAGAACTCTCCAACATGACCCATCAGTCTTAAGTGGCCATACATGGCATGGCTCAGAGTTTCATTGAGTTAGACAAGGCTCATGTGATCAGTTTGGTTAGTTTTCTGCATTTATTTTTCTCATTCTGTCTGGCCACTGATGGATAAGGATAAGAGACTCATGGAAGCTTCCTGATGGGAGTTACTGGCTGTGGGGCAAACTGATTCTTGCTCTGGTGGTCAGGGCCATGCTCAGTAAACTTTAATCCAATTTTCTGTTAACTGGTGGGGCCGTGTTCCCTTCTTGTAATTTGGCCTGAGGCCAAGCTATGGTAGGGGTAACAGAGGTAATGGCAACCTCCTTGGAAAGGACTTACACCAGCATGCTGCAGCTCCCAGGACTGTTGTATTCAGTACCACCCTGCCCCCCCCCATGCCCCGCCCACTGCATGATAACCCTGTGCAGGGTGCCCAACCCATTATGGTTGGAGAAGGGCTTTGCAGTATAGACTGGTGGTCAGGACTTTATTGAGGCGGGATCCCTTGTCTATAGACCTTATGTCCAACGATAAGTCTTCCTACTCTGGGGCATATTTCTGAAACTGAACATCCACAAAGTTTATAATTTGGACTTCTGCATAGCGGCCATCCTGATGGGCTGTCCAGAGCAGTGTGGAGGCTGCCAAGGACTGGAGTGAAGGGGGTGAGTACATAGAAAGGGAAACCCCTGGAGAAATTGGAGTTGGGCACTATGAAAGATGGCATAGGCTTCAAGGCTCTGAGACCATCATGCAGAGAAATTCTTATAGATTTCTGGACATAGAAGTGAGGTGAGAGACTGGGCAGCAGAAGAACCCCAAATCCTTTGCCCTATCTTCCTGGCACTCAAGATAGAATTGGGGATCATCTGACGATTTTGTCTGACACAGCACCAAGTTTGACAGTGGTGGGTATACAGTTTAGGAATGATATCTAGGAATTCATTCCTAGAAGAGTGTGGAGATAAGAAGTGAGAAAGAGACTTTGTTGTGCTGGTGAGATAGAAAAGAAAACTGTAGTGGAGAGTTCCATACAGAACAGTGAGAGAGCAAGAGAAAGACAGAGACCTCTTGGGCTTCTGCATGGTCAGAAATCATGTTTCCACCACGTCCCAGAACTGCTGTCCCCTGCATTACAAGGCTGATTCCTAACCACTGGACCACCAATGAAGCCCAACATTGTATTTTTAAATGAAAGTTAATTTGGGGAACTTTTAGTTATAGAGATGAAACACACACTAATATAGAGAGTTCATTTTGTGCTTCAAGCTCAGTTTGTCTTTCTAATACTTGTGGTACTACATATTATATTCAACCGTAAATTGATAGCAAGCAATGAGAACAGTTACTGTAAAGACACAAAAAAATGGACCTTGAGTTAATACATCAATTCTGTCATTTAATGTAACCATTTGGAAGTTTTACTCAAGAGCTACGTAGATTGAGAACTGAGAATATATTTTTTGGAAAATACTTGTACATTTTAGTTCTATACCAAATATTTTACTGAATTGTATTTGAAGATTTAACTCAACTTTATTTTTAAGTAATTTATGTTTCATTTTAGTATTCTTAAAACTGATGCTAATAAATGGCTCAGATGGTAAAGAATCTGCCTACAGTGCAGGAGACCCGGGTTCAGTCTCTTTTTTTTGGAAAATACTTGTACATTTTAGTTCTATACCAAATATTTTACTGAATTGTATTTGAAGATTTAACTCAACTTTATTTTTAAGTAATTTATGTTTCATTTTAGTATTCTTAAAACTGATGCTAATAAATGGCTCAGATGGTAAAGAATCTGCCTACAGTGCAGGAGACCCGGGTTCAGTCTCTGGGTTGGAAAGATCCCCTGGAGAAGAGAGTGGTTACCCACTCCATTATTTCTGCCTGGAGAATTCCATGGACCTAGCAGGCTGTAGTCCATGGGGTGACAGACCTTTACTTTCAAAAAGTCACAGCAGGGCAGGATTTAGTAGTTACCTAAATTGTATCTTTGCAAATGCTTATTAAACTATATTATGTTTCTTAGCAGTTCTAAGCATCATGTCTACAAAATTCAATGCAACTATATTTTAACTAGCTGCATTTTTTTCTGGTCATTACTAATACTTATTTTATATCATGCTCATTACTTAAAAGCAAGTTCTTAGTGAGGTGAGGTGAAGTCACTCAGTCGTGTCCGACTCTTTGCGACCCCGTGGACTGTAACCTACTAGGCTTCTCCGTCCGTGGGATTCTCCAGGCAAGAATACTGGAGTGGATTGCCATTTCCTTCTCCAGGGGATCTTCCCGACCCAGGGATCGAACCCAGGTCTCCCGCATTGGAGGCAGACACTTTAACCTCTGAGCCACCAGGGAAGCTCTGTTGCATGTATCCAATATAGTAGTATTGACCTAAAACAAATAAATTGCCAGTTATTTCTTCAACAAAAAAAAAGTTTATTAGGGATCAGCAAAGAATTACAACTCAGGGTGTGCATTGATGGCAGCCAAGTGCAAGTACCCCCACAGCAAAGAGGGGAGACCTCTTTTAAAGATGGGGAAGAGGAGTCTGAAAGGTCTGTAGTAAACAGTGAGTTGATTGGAGGAACTCTGAGTTGAAATTGTAGTGGCTTTTCATAGGCTGAATTGTTAGTCTGTGACTGGCTGACTTCTTCCCAGAAAGAGCTTTTGTTAGGCTGTGCTCTGGCGGTACATCGTGAGAGCTCCCCCTTCTTCCCTCCCAATTCTGTTTCAGTTGAATTTTCTGTTCATTACTTTCTATAGTAAATATATCCATCCCTGAGTTAACACTTCTTCCTCCTGGAAGCTAAAGACTAACTTGGAAGCCAGATCACTTAAAAAGTTTTGAAAAGTTAGATATCAAACCTTTTTTGTTCTAATTGAAAGCAAATATTGAAAATTATATTGTTACTTGAGTGTAGGTAAACATAATCAATTTTCTCCAGACGTTTAAAATGCCACTTACTTTTGTAAGCCAGGCTTTCAACTCATTTGTTAACATTTAAATAGAAAAATATGGGGCTTCTTAAAGGCCCTTTTAGAATTTATGAATTTTTGAAAATGAAAAGCAATTGAAGAATTGAAAATACAACATTATATGTAATCAGATCACTACACATAATAAAAAGAGGGGCCAAAAATAAGAGACTAAGTAATACATATGGCTAAATAGCACTTTATCAAGAATCTGCAGAGAAAAGTCATTTTGATTAGGTGTTAAAACATAGAACTCAAATTGAATAAAATTTTATGCTCTTGAAGCTTTAATAGAATAATTCCTACTTGATAAGATTTTTTTCATGCAAAAAGAGTATTCCTCCTATCCTGAATTCATCTTAAAAGTAATTCCCTACTTGCTCTATATTCTATTGTAGTTTATGGTATTATTTCATGCCAGTCATTTTAAGATAGAATATTACAGGTCCATGGATGATTTACCTAAGTACAGACAGCTGTAAGTACTTTTAAATCCTCTTTCTTGCTCATATTTAGGAAACATTAGGAACAGAAAAGAAATAGATTAGGCATACTTAAACATTATTAAAGTGTCAGGCTATTTTCCCTTTCTCAGGTGAATTAATTGCCTATATTCCAGAAAAGGCTTATCTCAGCAATAATTACTCTTCTCATCAGGTCTGTGAGACAGATGTACAGTGCGAATATGACAGTATCCCATGATACATAATGGGGATTCGCCTTGAGTTCCTTACACTCCAGTACCCTGAAGAAAGACTGCCAAAAAGATACAATCTTTAATATTCTACCTCACTTGCCTTGGCAGTCTTACATATTTGTTTAAGTCTTTATCACAAAACGCTGTGGTTTGTTATGGGAATGGGGAGATAATTGCCACTGTGAAGGTGTTTTACCTTAAAGACGCACATACATGTTTTTAAAGAAACATGCAGCTCTACTATGGACAGCTTAGGCATGCAGCTGAATTTATGAACATTATAAAGTTCTTGCATAGTTTAGACTTTAAAATTCCGTAAGGGAGGTCATACAACTCAGTAGGCTTCTCTTCATTCTTTTACTATACCAGTTGCTTAATTGACGAAATAAAATATGTAAGTAGTCAATGGGATATAAAGATAGCTAAAACTTAGAACTGGGGGGAACATGTATAAATATTGTTCCTGAATTCCTGAAAAAATTAATAATATGCATAAGAAAAATATAGTGTGTGTGTATATATGTTATGTTTGTAGATACATGTGTATAAATGTAAGTAAATTACATATACAAAACATTTATATATAACACATGTAATATTCTGCCTCACAATAGAGTATCTTCAAAAATTTGAAAGCCAGTCTGAACAAGGAACTTTGACGCAGCAAGGGTTAAACTTAATAATAAATTTATGTGGTCTCTCTCAGGGAGCTAACATTCAAATAAAGGAGTTAAACATGAAGAAATTATTTTAGTTAAAATAGCCAGAAGATACTGAGCTCTTACTCTTTGACACATTCTCTGAACACTTTTGGTTTATTATTAGCTTGAGTTTTTATAATAAAATTGAGAAGTACCTGTTATTGCAGTTCATCCAGTTTAAAACTGAACATCAGAGTGATTAAGTCTTTGGTTTAAGTCTCTATAACAAGTGATAGAATTTGAAGCAAAATCTGATTCCATGAACGTATTTTTTCCCTACTACATGTAACAGGTTTATAAATTATGAAACAGGTTAATGCCGTACTACAGGATACCACAGTTTTCCTTCACTACTTATCAATACCATAATAAATGCAATAGTTCTTGTTCATCGATTAGTTAATCTGGTAATAGCAGTCAGACTTGGAGGTCAGGGCAGCCAAGGGCATGATATGAAATAGGCAGACTTAGAGCAGTTACCTATGACACTTCTCATGGTCTTGGAGGGGAGCACAGTGGCTTTCCTCTGAAAAGACAAAGGACATTATAGGCATATATCATTTCTGTTACCATGTCCTTTTTTATGGACATGCCTTGCATCTGAGTAAGGACACTAAATGAAACCTGTTTTTTAAAATGTTCTTGTGAAACAGAATTTAAATGCAAAATAGCTGCTACAGTAAACAGTGATGATAAAACAGAAGAGGAAAACGGAACTATAAAATCATGTCAAGACTGAGAACTGAATTATAGAAGCAAAAAGGAAAGGGCAAAGTCAAAATCGATTCTGATCTAAAATATTCTGGAAATCAAAGAAACAGGGACCAACATTCAACAAAACAATGAAAAAAATGTTCAGACATTTAAGTAGTGCTATGTAGTTTGCTTCTCACTTTCACAAGAAAACTATTTGAAATAATAGTCTAACAGTTCTCAAACTAATTTTTTTTTTACAATAAATGGTCTGTAATGTGAACATATTCAAACATTTAGCCTATAGTTGTGAAAACACTCAAAAAAACTGTGTTATATGAATTTATATGAAGCAACTAAGTACCCATATTATGTGTCAGTATTACACTAGAAAATTTGCTTATATATCTCTTCCTCAGTCATACTTTTTTCCTTGTACTTTAGGAAGTTGAGTTTTAAACATTTTAAATTGCTCAAAATTAAAGAACTACATGATGTCATTTAAAGAATCTATGATTGTTTGCTATGGAGAAGGAAAGGGTATTTCACTGTATGTTGCTTAGATGGTTTCTGTTAGTAGCTTGCACAGATTGAAGTATCAGGCTGAAAGGAACACCGAAAATAGAAACCATGAAAGTCAGTGATTATAAGGATTTCTGAACTACTGGAGTTCATGGAATCTGGTTGCTTTGGACTGAGAGTTACTTAAAGTTCTTAAAATTTCCCAGAAAATATTGGAAAATTTGCTTTTATTAAACTCTCAATTCCTAATACCTTTTGCAGCCCTTGTTTTGTTCAACAGGCAACCAACATTAACTTGATGGAGTGCTTAAAGGCGCCCAGAATGTGAAGCTACTGTACTCACCATTTTTCCCCCTTTCAGTTTCATAACTTTTGTCAATTGCCCTTCATTTGTGAGCAAACTAGCTTGGTAGCAGCATTAAATAAATTATTCTTCTAAATTGACTGAACTTTAATTAGAAAAGTTGAAGTAAAGCACATCTAACTCTAATATAATAGATGTCCAGTTGACAGAAGCTTCTCTTTCTGTTGTCTTTTGTTTTAGTTCTATTCATTTACTCATCTGGTATTCCATTTACCCTTCCCAACTGCGCTATGAATTACCAGTTTTGTCATTCTCACTGAGTTGCAAACAGGGAAACTCTAAAGTTCAGCACAGCTAATGAACTTTCCCATTAGCTCATGAGCAGCAGATGAAAGCCTGCGGGGTGCTTCAGGGTGATGCTACCCTGCCTTTGCTTAAGAGACTTCCTTCTGGATAAGGAAAGAGAAGCCCCATTTTAGAGGAGGGAGAGGAGAGGTAGGATAGAATCAGCTGAAAAGATACTTATTTATTGATGTTCACTTCTTAGCTAATCTGACTTTTTAACTAGAAATAGGTTCTATCCCTTGTTTTTCTATCCTTCTGTACACTTTGATCTTATCCTGAAATCCTATCTTGTTACAAGAAATCTGTAACATTATATGATTTTCTGAACTCTGTCAAAATAGGCATATTTGTTTTAGCAGAAATAGCCAAACTGCTAGACAGAAGACATTGTGCCTGTTACATTTCTCAGGATGGCTACATAATTTGAGTTTTATCTTTAGTATGCTTCAAAAGGCAGGCACTTGGCAGATTTAATGTCATCATTCTGATATAATTGAACTTAAGGTTGGATGATTGGATGAATAAGTCTATTTCATCCTTGAAACTTTGTGAACACAATTCTTGTTAAATCAACAGCAAATGCTGTTTCTCCCTATTTGCATATTGTAACAGAGCATATTTTTCACATAAAATCTTAACTATTAAGTAAAATCTACTATTTTTAAATTTTAATGAATGTTATATAAGTGGCAAAAGAGAGAAATGTACTGTTCATTTTTCCACTATCCAAATATGATTCTTATAGATATATTCAGGTGTTTTTCCTTCCTTTTTTATATAGTTGAAATGTTTTTTAAATTATGTATCAACACATTTTATGTCTATTTTCTTAAAAAATTTCTCAAAGCTAACATTGCTGGAATAACAGACAATACCTTCTTTTTCACGTTTTAGATATTGCTACTTAACTATTTAACTTTTTAAAAATGTAGTGGTATAAGTTCAAGCTGGTTTAGAAAAGGCAGAGGAACCAGAGATCAAATTGCCAACATCCACTGGATCATCGAAAAAGTAAGAGAGTTTCAGAAAAAACATCTATTTCTGCTTTATTGACTATGCCAAAGCCTTTGACTGTGTGGATCACAATAAACTGTGGAAAATTCTGAAAGAGATGGGAATACCAGACCACCTGACCTGCCTCTTGAGAAACCTGTATGCAGGTCTAAAAGGCAGAGGAACCAGAGATCAAATTGCCAACATCCACTGGATCATCGAAAAAGTAAGAGAGTTTCAGAAAAAACATCTATTTCTGCTTTATTGACTATGCCAAAGCCTTTGACTGTGTGGATCACAATAAACTGTGGAAAATTCTGAAAGAGATGGGAATACCAGACCACCTGACCTGCCTCTTGAGAAACCTGTATGCAGGTCAGGAAGCAACAGTTAGAACTGGACATGGAACAACAGACTGGTTCCAAATAGGAAAAGGAGTACGTCAAGGCTGTATATTGTCACTCTGCTTATTTAACTTATATGCAAAGTACATCGTGAGAAACGCTGGGCTGGAAGAAGCACAAGGTGGAATCAAGATTACTGGGGGAAATATCAATAATCTCAGATATGCAGATGACACCACCCTTATGGCAGAAAGTGAAGAGGAACTAAAAAGCCTCTTGATGAAAGTGAAAGTGGAGAGTGAAAAAGTTGGCTTAAAGCTCAACATCCAGAAAACGAAGATCATGGCATCTGGTCCCATCACTTCATGGCAAATAGGTGGGGAAACAGTGGCTGACTTTATTTTTGGGAGCTCCAAAGTCACTGTAGATGGTGACTGAAACCATGAAATTAAAAAACGCTTACTCCTTGGAAGAAAAGCTATGAATAACCTAGACAGCATATTAAAAAGCAGAGATATTAGTTTGTCAACAAAGGTATGTCTGGTCAAGGCTATGGTTTTTTCAGTGGTCATGTATGGATGTGAGAGTTGGACTATAAAGAAAGCTGAGCAGCAGAGAATTGATGCTTTTGAACTGTGGTGTTGGAGAAGACTCTTGAGTCCCTTGGAATGAGAGGAGATCCAACCAGTCCATCCTAAAGGAAATCAGTCCTGATTATTCATTGGAAGGACTGATTTTGAAGGTGAAACTCCAATACTTTGGCCACCTGATGTGAAGAGCTGACTCATTTGAAAAGACCCTGATGCTGGGAAAGATTGAGGGTGGGAGGAGAAGGGGATGACAGAGGATGAGATGGTTGGATGGCATCACTGACTCAGTGGACATGGGTTTTGGTAGATTTGGCAGTTGGTGATGGATAGGGAGGCCTGGTGTGCTGTGGTTCATGGGGTCGCAACAAGTCAGACACGACTAAGCAACTGAACTGATAAGTCCATATTTACTAGTAATATTTTTCTCAGTTGTATATTAAAATATATAATGAGCCCTTTTTTGAAACAAAATTAAATTTCAATGACTGTTTTCTGTCCCTACTGGAAATGTATACAAACAAATAAAACAATTGATTTTAGTTGCATATATTCAGTTAGACCACAGATAAATAGACATTGACAGTATAACTGAAATTACTTTTTTCAGCTATAGCTAATGGACAAACTATACTTTAAAAAATGAAGCTTCAGTGTTTACTTTTATAAAAAATGGTTTGATTTTTAGAATTACGTAACTTAAGCTTGTTCACCCTTATGACTATTTTCCCCATTTGATTCTTCTGTTACTAAGTAGACAGAAGAAATTTTACCAAAGTGCATTATCTAGAGATCCATAAAGAAAGTAAACTTTTCTGGAAACCTGTTATATCTGTCATTAAGCAAATGAGCATAACTCTGTCAGTTACAAAATATATAAACATTTTCCCATTTTTATTTTACTCAGAAGTGTTTAACTACTAAAAATTCACAAAGGATACTGACAAATATTTCCAAGCACTTTATAGATTTATCCTTTGAGAACTAAATAGTGTGTATTTGGAAATAAAAAAATTGTGGAACAATGAAATTGCAACTTACAGTATTCTTCCTTAGATAATATGCTAAACTTCTTAAAGAATAAATTCCCTGTATTTAAATGCCAAACTTACTGAAACCAAGTATGTTCTTTCCTATTCATAATCCATCTTTGAGGAGACAGGAAGATACGCACTTATGATTACTTTATAAAGAAAATCAATCTTTCATTATCCAGTGCTTTCCCAATGATCTAAGGGACTAGTTCCCTTTTCTTTAACACAAGGACAGTTTAAAAGTAGGTTCTGAAGTTGTGAAGGTGGCTATAGGACTTTTTTCTTAAAAATAAGAGAGGCTTATGATAAAGGATTTGTGCCTCTTTATAAAGACATATCATTTGTTCACTGCCACCCAGTCCCCAGGAATAAGAACCAGTACATGGTCCACAAGCACTCAAATGTTTATTTACTGAATAAATGAATAATGTTGTTCTGAAGGTGAAGGTGAAGGTGAAGTCGCTCAGTCGTGTCCGACTCTTTGCGACCCCATGAACTGTAGCCTACCAGGCTCCTCTGTCCATGGGATTCTCCAGGCAAGAATACTGGAGTGGGTTGCCATTTCCTTCTCAAGGGATCTTCCCAACCCAGGGATCGAACCCAGGTCTCCCGCATTGGAGGCAGACGCTTTAACCTCTGAGCCACCAGGTAGTTAAAAATCTATTCCTAATTCCTCAATTGAAATAAACAAGCCCTTCCGTGTGTTATATATGCAACACTGCATTTTTAGATTGTCACTTTAAAAGAAGTTCTTAGAAGATTTCTGTCAGTTGGCCCATATGGAAGTCATAAACCTATTTCCCTTCCTAAAATTCTTAAGGTGATTATTAATGATCAGAATAAACTCTAGAGCAAATAATATATTCACTCTTAAAATAGCTTTATTGTGATATAACTTACAACTTATCCTAGAGTGTACAGTTCAAGTGTTTTTTAGAATCATTGCCAAGTTGTGCAGCCATCACTCACAATTTTTGAACATTCTCATTGGCCCCAAAGAAACTCTGTACACATGAACAGTCTAAAGAAAATAATTTGTTGCTAACAATCAGCTTGAAATTATTAAGATTCAATGCTTGATTTTAAAGAGTAAGTTGAGTCTTACTACCTCAGTAAGCTTATTGATACCAAGCACTGCTACTGATGTTAGATGCAACTTGAATTTAATAGTTTCAGTTCATTCTTTCTCTTACCATTAAGTTTCCTTGACTAACTACAGTGCAGAGAAAAATGCTAACTCCATTCTAGGAATATTGAAAGGACAGTTTTTCAGGTGTCCTACTAACTTTTTTTTTTTTTTTTTGAATTTTAATTTTACCTTTCTCTAAACTCGTGTAACCAATTGAAGTTTCAGATTTGAACTAAACGCAGTGCCATTGGACATATTTGCTACTGCATGTTTAGAGCCATGTTTATGGTGTGAAATATTTATTAGCTTGGAACTATGAGACTACTCTGCAAGACTGTAATCCCAGTTCAGTGATATGCTTAGACTCACCATTGAACCCATAGGATTTGTCTCCTGAGCATATTTTGTTGAAATCAGGTGGAGAAGTTTTCCTTTCTTTTTGATAGATCCTTGATGATATCTAATGCTCTGTCAGCAGCGCCTGGAATTCTCGTTGAAGATGACAGCTTAGGAAAACTGGATTTCCCCAGAGAGATGTATCCAACTGGAATATGGTTTTAATTTTGCCAACTTGAAATAGATTATACCAGATTGTTTTAATTGTATGCAAGACATCTGGGAGAATTTTGCTGTAATCTAGAGAATCACATGCCATTGTGAGATGGTTTCCTTATTACAGGTAACATGAGTTCTGGGACATAGTGCTGTATATTTCCTAATATTCCAGTGACTCCACTGTACTGAATTAAGCCTAGAAGGCAATGATAGAGACTCTGCCTTTTAAAACTGGTGCTCTCACATGTGACTTAAAGGTATTTCAGGATTTGGGGAAAACATTCCCATTTGTCTCACCTTCCTAATATTCGGAGATAGTTAGACCTCTATTTCGATCTGGCATGAGATTTATGATAGTCTTACATGTGCAGACTATGTGGTACTGTTGGGTAGAACATTTTATGGCAAAGATAAAGCTGACAAATATAATTTTGTTCACACTCATGCCCATGACTCTATTCATTTACCTTTCTGATAGTGATAAACAGAAATGTGACCAGCGAGCATACAGAAAAGAAATTTAGGTCAAGCTGACCTTTGGGTCTGTCATCATAGTGAAGGATTATTAACCAAATGTCAGAAACCACAGAAAATTTGTTTATAACTTAAAATGGATGAGCAGACACATTCTGCTGACCCTCCACCTCTGAAAAGTCTTGTTATGTGGGTCGTCTTTCTTTTCTTGGCCCTCTCTGACTTACTCTTAGAATTTCTGGCAAGCAATCTAGTCCTCTTTATCTGTCATAATTTAAATATTTATAAATTTTGCCATAGTAATGCTATATAGGATATACATTTTTATATGAAAATAAGTCATATCATCTAATAAAATTTTATTTTACTTTTTTCAATTCAAGAATGTAAGTGATTTGTCTACTTAATGGTATCTCGTGTAAAATTTTCTTAGAATTGACTTGACACTAAGCAGATTATTTTAAAATAATTCATGTCCAGTTTAATTGTTCAACTAATTTTTGAAATATGTAAATGGATTCTTTTATATATTGAATCATATTTGAATGTAATCTTTATGAAGTCATCATTTTCAGCCTATGAACTCCCAAGTGTTTCATATGTCTTCTACATTGCTAACTGCTTGGAAAAATACTGGATTCTTCTTGGACAAAGATCATATTCTGTAGATGAAAAATATGAAACTGACATAAGCAATTAATATCACATATACTTTCTTAAACTTGTTATACAGATGCTAAGTTGTGTCCAACTCTTTGAACCCTCATGGACAGCAGTACACCAGGCTCCTCCGTCCTCCACTATCTCCCAGAGTTTACTCAGATTAATGTCCATGGAGACAGTGATGCCGTCCAGCCATCTCATCCTCTGTTGCCCCCTTCTCATCCTGCCCTCAGTCCTTCCAAGCATCAGGGTCTTTTCCAGTCAGGCAGCTCTTCATATCAGGTGGCCAAAGTATTGGGGCTTCAGCATTACTCCTTCCAATGAATATTCAGAATTGATCCCTTTAGGATTGACTGGATTTATCTTCCTGCTGTCCAAGGGACTCTCAAGAGTCTTCTCCAGCACTACAATTCAAAAGCATCAATTCTTCAGCCCCTGCCTTCTTTGTGTTCCAGTGCTCACATCCGTACATGACTACTGGAAAAACCATAGCATTAACTATGCAGACCTTTATCTGTAAAGTGATGCCTCTGCTTTTTAACATGTTGGCTAGGTTTGTCATGGGCTTCCCTGGTAGCTCAACTGGTAAGGAATCTGCCTGCAGTGCAGAAAACCAATTCCTGGGTTGAGCAGTTGCCCTGGAGAAGGGATAGGCTACCCACTCCAGTATTCATGGGCTTCCCTGGTGGCTCAGACAGTAAAGAAACCACCTGCAATGTGGGAGACCTGGGTTCGATCCCTGGGTTGAGAAGATTCCCTGGAGGAGGGAAAGACTACCCACTCCAATATTCTTGCCTGGAGCATCCCCGTGGCAGAGGAGCCTGGCAGGCTATAGTCCATAGGTTTGCAAAGAGTTGAACACAACTGAGAGACAGCACAGCACACGTTTGTCATAGCTATCCTCCCAAGGAGTAAGAACCTTTTAATTTCATGACAGCAGTCTCAGTCAGCATTGATTTTGGAGCCCTAGGAAATCTGTTACTGCTTCCACTTTATCCTCTTCTATTTGCTGTAAAGTGATGGAATCAGATGTCATGACCTTCACTTTTTTAATCTTGAGCTTTAAGTCAGCTTTTCCACTCTTTCGCCCTCATCAAGTCTGTCTTTAGCTTCTGCCATTAGAGTGGTATTATCTACATATTTCTGAGGTTGTTTATATTTTTCCTGGCAATCTTGGTTACAGCTTGTGATTCATCCTCCCTAGCATTTTGCATGATGTACTGTGCATAGAAATTAAATAAGCAGAGTGGCAATATACCACCTTAACATACTCCTTTCCCAATTTAGAACCAGTCACTTGTTCCATTTCCAGTTCTAACTGTTGCTTCTTGACATGCATACAGGTTTCTCAGGAGGTAGGTAAGGTGGTCTGGTATTCCCATCTCTTTAAGAATTTTCCACAGTTTTTGTTGTGATCCACACAGTCAAAGGCTTTAGCATAGTCAAGCAGTAATAAATGTTTTGTTTTTCTGGAACTCCCTTGTTTTCTCCATGACCCAACAAATGGTGCCAATGTGATCTCTGCTTCCTCTGCCTCTTCAAAAACTAGATTATAGATCTGGAAGTTCTTGATTTTTGTGCTGCTGAAGCCTAGCTTGAAACTTTTTGAGATTTACCTTACTATCATGCAGAATGAGTGCGGTTGTATGGTAGTTTGAAAATTCTTGAGCATTGCCCTTCTTTGGGATTGGAATGAAAACTGACCCTTTCATTCTGGCCACTGCTGAGTTTTCCAAATTTGCTGACATATTGAGTGCAGCACTTCAACAGCATTGTAGTTTAGAATTTTAAATATCTCAGCTGGAATTCTATCACCACTAGCTCTGCTCTCAGTAATGCTTCTTAAGGCCCACTTGACTTCATACTCCAGGATGTCTGGCTCTTGGCGAGTGACCACACCATCATGGTTATCCAGGTCATTGAAACTTTTTTTGCATAATTCTGTGTATTTTTTTCACTCTTCTTAATCTCTTCTGCTTCTGTTAGGTCTTTGCCATTTCTGTTCTTTAGCATGCCCCTCCTTGCATGAAATGTTCCCTTAATATGTCCAGTTTTCTTGAAGATATCTCTAGTCTATTCTAGACTAGTCTATTGTTTTCCTCTATTTCTTTGCAGTGTTTATTTAAGAAGGCCTTCTTATCTCTCCTTGCTATTCTCTGGAACTCTGCATTCAGTTGGGTATATCTTATTTTTTATCCCTTGCTTTTCAGTTCTCTTCTTTCCTCAGCTATTTGTAAAGCCTCCTCAGACAACCATGTTGCCTTCTTGCATTTATTCTACTTTGGAATAGTTTTGGCCACTGCCTCCTGTACAGTGTTACAAACCTCTGTTCATAATTCTTCAGGTACTGTCTACAGATCTAGTTCCTTGAATGTATTTGTTACCTCCACTGTATAATCATAAGGGATTTGACTTACGTCACACCTGAATGGCCCAGAGGTTTTCCCTAATTTCTTCAATTTAATCCTGAACATATAGCACCTAAAAACATCACTTCCTCAAACATGTGTATGAACATAAATCTAAGTTAACAGAGCAAGTTTAAGTAAACAAATGTGAATGTACATTTCATATATCTTCCAACTACAGGTTCTGAAACAACTAAAATCTAATCATTGGATGAGTCAAGAATCTCTGTCTTCCTCAGCTCTTACACGGGCTGCTAGAACACAGTGGCTGGGTGGCTGAAACAGTAAGCATGTATTTCTCCCAGTTCTGGAGGTTGGAAATCTGAGATCAGGGTGCCTGGCTAGGTTAGGTTCAGTAATGGGCCCTCTTCCAGGTTGCAGACTGCCAACTTCTAGTCATGCCCTCTCATGGCAGGAGGAGAACAAGCTATTCATAAACTCTATGGTCCCTTATTATAAAGGTATTAATCCAATTCATTAGGGCTGCACCCTCAAGACCTAACCTTCCCAAGGCCCCATGTCCCAGTACCATCACACTAGGGATTTAACTTCAGTATATGTATTCGGGGGATAGAAGCATTTGATCTATAATGTATCTGTGGAACTGTTACATGCTTACTAAATCTGCTGCATGCTCATTGATGCATTGCATCTATGGTTCCAAAAGTGAGACTGCAAAGAAACATCATTTATTTCTAGAAGGCAGGTCCTAAACTCTGGTCTAATTATATTTTCTTGGAAGGAGGGACAAGAGAAGAAAGCCCACATCAGTTAATCAAATTGTCTCAAGATAAATCTTTGGAGAGACTGAGTTCCCTGTATTGCGTTTTTTTCACCCAGTCTCATCAGCTGGAGAGGACAGTTCTCTTCTGTTGAAAGCTAGGTTAAGAACAGAAAAATGACTAGAGATCCTTCCCCATTCTTCAGAAAGGGTAGATGTTTACATTTAAAAACTAATAGGAACACTAGAAGAAAGAGAAAATGGTTTCCCCCAAAGGAATGTATAAATAAAAGACTGATACGTGAATTGTCTCCTTATTCTGTAGTCATTAACTAATACTTTGGTCTTGAGTTAGTGTCTTGGATTGAAATTATGAAAAATTAATATGATATTTTTGCAATTATATTGTTTTATATAATATAGCATACATATGTCAGGTTATATAAAGTACTCTCTTGAACTCTGCTATTTTAGTAACTTAGCTTTGTTATTTTATTAAATCTGCCATTGCAGTGAACATCGTTTACTTAATAGAGGAGAGAATCCTTTATTTTACTAGAGAGAAAAAGATTTAGTTTTACCAAATTTTAATATTAAATGTGTGTGGGTAGACAAGAATGAGGAGAAAGGTTGTATCTTAATTCATAAATAGAAAGGAGACAAAATAACCATTTTCTCTTATAAAAGAGGTTGACTCTCTGACATTAATTTCACCACAGAAAATCTGTAATCTTTGTTTTAGAGAATAATTGGTACTAGTACTATTTATGAAGTGCTGTGTGCTCAGATCCTTGAAGAACCTTTCAACATTGTGATTAGCCTCAGATGTCTAGCCTGGAGTGTTTCACTTTTTTTTTTGGGAGTGGGGGCGGTTTGTGATTACATCCTCCTACTAGGTATCTGATGAACTGAACTAGACAGCTTTGAATTCAAGCAAACTCAGGAATATAGTTTTATGAGTAGTATTAAAAAATAATTTAAAATGTCAATGTTCAAAATATTTTATACTTCATATACTTTGTCTTCACTAACTACAGGACTTGTGAATAAGGCTTAAAGCAAATCAACAAAGGGACAATATTATATTACAAAAAGAAATAACCCCATCTCAGAGCTGTAAAGCTTCTTTGTCTCTCTTTTTAAATGATTATAACCCTGTCTGCAAATCACTATGAATTTCCATGACAGTTGTGGCATTTCTCATCAGAGACTAAGTTCTTTTTACAGTTGGCAAATAGGATCCAGATTAATAAGGAAACAATTTTTTTCAACATCTTAAAAAACTTTAAAAAATGACAGTGAGTACCATGCTACCATGTAATCATTAGGTAAATCATGCAGATTACCTAGTTTCTTATAGTTCTAAAATACTTCTCCTGTGACATGTCCCTGCTGAGAGTTTTACCCGTATCCTAGAGATACTGAGTCTGCTCTCACTAAATGTCTTTTCCTCTCCTTTGGAAAATAAGATCAGTGTCTAAAAACCTCAGTAGTAATGTAGAAACAAGACGCACATGCCTCTTAAAAGTAGTCTTTATTATCAAAATACTAGTTTGTGTCTTAGATGACTCATTTCTAAGACAAG
This sequence comes from Cephalophus harveyi, assembly GCA_006410635.1. Taxonomy (NCBI): domain Eukaryota; kingdom Metazoa; phylum Chordata; class Mammalia; order Artiodactyla; family Bovidae; genus Cephalophus; species Cephalophus harveyi. The sequence goes on along the minus strand of SJYT01050226.1, from coordinate 376,549 downwards.
AAATCAGGAATGTTGGGGAAAGGATGGAAATAAACAATAAAAATCATTGGTTAATGAAGAAAATATTTCTGCTTATATCCCTGCACGTAGTCTGTGTCAGGATGTATTTTGTGTTAAAACTACTTACGATCTCAGTTTTCTCCTTTGTTCAAGTTTCTGGCTACTCTGTAGAATCTTAAAAGCTAGATTGAATTCTAATACATTAAAAATCAAGTACAAACTGTATTATATCTATTTTGAGGTTTGTCCTGATACTCTGGATGTGTGTCTAGCTCTCATTTGTCCTCACAATAATCAAAACTATTAATGATAAAAAGTGTGCTTTTTCTTACCAGTTAGTTTCTGTGACTTGTCCAATAAATGAGAATTTGGACAAGAATCATAAACATGAACTTCTTTTATTTAATCTTCCTGAATACTGTTTTTTTTTTTTAATTGCCTCTTCCTGAATGAATGTTGGCCTATTTAATATTAGTGCTCAGTAAGCATTAATTACTTCACTCCACTAGCCTTTGTTGGATTAATTTGTTAGATAATATAGTTTATTCTCACCAAGTTTATTGTAAACATCTTTAAACAAACTGTATTTTGAAAACAAAATTTTAAAAAATTTCTATTTTTAAAGTAGTAAATAAATTAGTAATGTCACTAAAATGTTGACACTTTTCCTTTGCCAGGAACAAGTTAGACAGGAAATGTGTTTTTATTTGTTTTTGGTCCTTTTTTGTGTGCTCAAATTCTAACTCCTTTAATGGGTTAGCTCTGTGGTGCCATGTCTATGCTCACTGGTCTTCTCAGGGAGAGGGGGAATAAATAAGAAACTAGTTGGAACATGGAGACTAATGATAACAGAATGGTGACCCCAAAATCGAAACAGCATCTGGATTGTACAGGAAGCCAGTCTATTTTGGGTAAGCATCAGAGTCTGAGAGAGGAGAAGGAACTTGGGGTGCTAAATGGATCTTGGTTTTGATACAGTAAAGGCTGAGAACTGGTCTGAAGTATCTGATCATCAAAGAAAACTAGGAGGAGATGAAGTAGGAAATGGCAAGAAATGGCTCAATTTCAGGGAGAACAGCTCTTATAGGAAAGAGGGGCATGAAGGACCTGACCACTGATAGGGTAAAGGCAGAGGTTCTTGGGGAATCAGTGCCCAAAGGGAATGGGTCATTCAGAGATGCTCATTCTGCTTTACCAAAGACAATGCCTGATCACAACGCTGTCATTCCATCTTTATTAATCACCCCCTTTCCCATGTTCAAAAATATAATAGTTATAATAACTTATATACTAACTTTATATAATATCCAAGAAAAGTATACAGGAAGGTTTCTGCCTAATAGGCTATGAAATTGTTTGTGTCTTCAGGGGAAAATTTTTAGAAAGATACCCTGAAGTAAGAGTAAGATTTTAGGTTGGATGAACATCTGAAGATAATTTTTAGATTTTGTAAATTCAAAGCATGGCATCTTTTAAAGTCAGCATAGGTTAAAAATTGTGCAGGTCTTTAAGGTCCAATTCTTCTTCATTTATTGTATGTATGACCGTAGACAAATTGCATAACACCTCATTTCCTCAGTTTTTTTACATGCAGTATACAGGTGATAATATCTACACAAATCAGTGTAAAAAGTGTGCTTATAATAGTGTGGCTGTTAGTTTCCAAAGCAGTTTCCCCTCTGGTTCTAGGAAATCTGCTGTCCACAGATTGCCAGGTCTTCTTTGATATGCTGGATTGAAGTTTGTCTTCAGGAGAAATTTAATAACCTGAGTCAGTCCGTTGTTCGGTGATGGCTAAGACTCGTCTAAAGCATTCTTCAGATGTAACGTGTTACATACTTATATTTTGAGATTTTGATATTTTGTTTTTCATACTTAAGAATAGATCACATCTTAAAATATTAAAAAATTTTAAGACTAATCCTTTTCTGTCTCAGAACATCAGAATGCTTTCTAGAGGATTATATCTTTAATGATGTAATATAGAGCTTTTACTATATCCAATATGTTTTTATACTTATTTACCATTTTTTTCCCCATCTGTTGCTGGGTTTTTTCATATGCCCTTTGTTTATTTGGCCTAACCACTTGGCATGAATTTATTTTTAATTAAGGAAATTCTCCCAAATTTCCTTAACAGTATGAAGCTATTTCAGGAGAATGCACATTATTTTCCTATCTCTAGGCATAGAATTTGTTTTACCTTTTTTTTTTCATTTTATAGTTATTATTGCAATCTGTCCAGAAAACTTAACTGCCTGATGAGTTTAATAACATTGCTTAGTCTCTTGAAGCTTAAAGGTAACAACATAAAATATATTCTTTTGTGTGTTCAGTACTCTTGAGTCCTAGCCAAACCTCTCAAGATTTTGTGAATTTTTAAAGCACTCTGACTTCATATATTATTAGATATTAGATGTTCTCCAAGATATTGTTATAAATCTTATCATTCTTCCAATCTCCTTTCCAGTAACATATAAATTGAGATATATGTAGCAACTGAATATTACTAAACTAACACTATACTTCAGAGTTCTTAAATTACACTTGCTTAACCATGCATGATAAAAAATAATTTCTTAGCCCAGGGCACTGACTCATATTTTACAGCCATTACTGGCAGTAACAGACGTTGGTACCATTGAAGAGAGCCTTCAATATTGGCTCTGTCTTACTATTCTTGCACATCAGCCTCCTTGTTCTTCCTTGAACACACAAAGTATGTTTTTTCCTTCTGGTTATTTGCTTTAAGCTACCTTCTCAAATTTACTTACCCCAGCTTATGTGATGACTAGCTCTTAATACTTCAAGAATTTACTCAAATATTACTTTCTTAAATTCCCCTACTCTATCTTACTTAAAATTGCAACCTGGTCCCTCACTGTATGCCCTGTTAAAACTGCTCTTTTTTTCTACAGCATTTATTACATTCTAATATACATTATTTACCTATTTTTATGTTTGTGCTTAACATCTGCCCACACCAGCCAGTATGTAAATGCTGTGAAGGAAAGATGTTTGTTTCATTTACCAATGTATTTCTAGTTTCTATGTAAGGGGTTAGCGAACTTTTTCTGTAAACAACCCGATGGTTATTTTAGGTTTTGTGGTCCATACAGTGTCTCAAACAACCTGTGCCACTGGGTCCTGAGAGCAGCTAGAAACAGTATGTAAATCAAGGGTGTGGCTCTGTTCAAATAAGATGGTATTTATCAGAAGAGACTGTAGGTGGGATTTGGCTATAGTTTTCTGATAACTTCTGGTACATTAAAAACTTCTTAATAAATTTGTAGAATATATGAAATAAATGTATTGAAATTATTAATAAGCATATTTAAAATGTGAACATAAATGATGTGACAAATCTGCCTCTTTCATTCTAAAACTGAGTCATTTCTTAATTAAAATAGTTCATGCTGGCCTTACTGCCCATCTTAAATAAAAGTTCTTATTACCTTAAGCCTGATATATTCTTAAATATCACAGTATCTTTTAGAATTATAATGAGAACTAAAAGGCTGTCGGAGGCAGGAAAACAGGAAAAAAAACCTGAGTTCAAGATTAATGTAAGTATTTGATTTTCTTTTTATTTTGTTGTTTTGGAAATTACTTCTTCAGCATTTTAAGACACTGATTTCTATAGTATGCAATGTTCTTTCTTTCTTCAACTATGGGAATAAGAGGCTTTCCTGTTTCTTGAGTTAGAAGTCAACCCAAAATGGAGGCAGTGGGCTTACTGCTGTTATTCCTCACTCTGGAATGCATTTCTAAGCAGCAACACAAAATGTGACTCGGTCACCCCCAAATGGAGGCTTCGTTTCAGTTCAGTTCAGTCGCTCAGTCGTGTCCGACTCTTTGCGACCCCATGAATCGCAGCACGCCAGGCCCCCCTGTTCATCACCATCTCTCGGACATCACTCAGACTCACGTCCATCGAGTCAGTGATGCCATCCAGCCATCTCATCCTCGGTCATCCCCTTCTCCTCCTGCCCCCAATCCCTCCCAGCATCAGAGTCTTTTCCAATGAGTCAACTCTGCACATGAGGTGGCCAAAGTACTGGAGTTTCAGCTTTAGCATCATTCCTTCCAAAGAAATCCCAGGGTTGATCTCCTTCAGAATGGACTGGTTGGATCTCCTTGCAGTCCAAGGGACTCTCAAGAGTCTTCTCCAACACCACACTTCAAAAGCATCAATTCTTCCACGCTCAGCCTTCTTCACAGTCCAACTCTCACATCCATACATGACCACAGGAAAAACCATAGCCTTGACTAAATGGACCTTAGTCGGCAAAGTAATGTCTCTGCTTTTGAAAATGCTATCTAGGTTGGACATAACTTTTCTTCCAAGGAGTAAGCGTCTTCTAATTTCATGGCCGCAGTCACCATCAGCATACCATCTCATATATAAATGTCTCTTGAAATTAATTGGATCACTTTGTTTCCATTAAACTTTAGAAGACTCTTATTGACCAAAAGATTTAAAACAATTATGTGCTCACCCTGAATAGAGGTGTGTGTGTTGGTGGGCAGCAACTCTGCAGAATGAGAGTGAAATTATTTCACTTTAAGGAGAGGAAAGAGTCAGTTAACACAATGGGGAGTGTGAAAAGTTTGAGTATGTCATCACAGAATCTATTTGCTGTCTTTGGAATAGAATTGCTTTTTGCAGAAATCTGTTTTAGCATTGTTATTGGAACTTGCTTATCTGAGAAATTAATTTTGGCATATAGATGATATCAAGAGGCAGGTTGAAGTGGTTGGTCAGTTACCTTTATGAAAGCATCCAGAATAATTGACCAAACCATGTACATTTTACAACTACTAAAAGCTATTATGTTGTAAGTTTCAGAATGGTAATGTGTAAAATACTAAGTAAATTTTTCAGAAATAATTTCTTGTGATCAGACTTGGGATGGAGAAATTGATTATTTTCTATGATATCAACAAAAGACATATTAACTTAGATGTGAAAGAGAGTCTCTTATCCATGAATAATATTATATAAGTTAAACAACTTGTGACAGAAATTCTTTTGATCCCAGGTGGCTCAGTAGGAGATGTGTATAAGAGACAGGATGTGAAAGAGAGTCTCTTATCCATGAATAATATTATATAAGTTAAACAACTTGTGACAGAAATTCTTTTGACACAATTCTATTATGTATCCTTCTAAAAAATAATCAAGTATTCTGACATAATATGATTAGTATGAGTTTTATTTGGTTTAATTTTCTCTTATAGGGTGTCTTTACTCCTTTTGAATCTTATTTTCATTTATAATGTGCAACTTTATTGATTACCCATGTTCTCACAGCTATAACAGAGGTTTTATTTATTCATTAATCATTAATCATTCACCCAAATGTATTGGATGTATACTTTATGTCAGGACCTGAGAATCAAAAGAAGAATGAGATATGATTCCTATACTTAAGCCACTGTAGTCTTGTGGGAATTTTATATATCAGTAAATAAGCCATTTCAATTCAGTGTGAGGAATGCTGGGGCCGTGTGTACTGGCTGTGTGAACATGCCATCGGTGGAATGTGTAATACAGCCTGTGACAGTGTCCTCCTTATTCTGATAGGGAGACCTTGTCACTTAGCAACTCAGAAGTCTCCCTCTATCCCTCTCCCTTTCTCTTCACAAATTCTCTCTTTCATTATCTCAAAATTATTTCCTATAACACCTTTTCATTCCAGTGAGGCTTCCTGTTTTAAATCCAAAATTTAATAATTTTCTTAATTCCATTTTTATGTCTCTTTTCTTAATTCCAAAAACAAGTTTCTTGTTGATTGATCTCCATTTTTTAGCAACTTTCTGTATCCCCATCCTCTATAGAATGAGAAACATTTGCTTCACCAGGCTCAACCTTCACTGTCAGTATTTCCTTTAGTTTTCTTAGTTTGAGATTTTAAATATAAATGTAGAGGTCATTTGAAAAACAAGGAAAAAAGGAAAAAACATAGGAAGAATTCCATAAAAATATAAGAATTCTCATTCAAATCAAAAAGGCACTGTGGGCATCCAAGATTTTTGTGGATATTTTTTGTAATTTTGTTGTTGTTGTTGTTTACTGTTTTTAGTGTCTGCTCTGGATATGCAGCTTCTGTTTTGATTTTTTTTTAATTACTCAAAGATCTTTATGACAAATAAAAGGTCAATCTATATATTTCAACAGTATATTCATTTTTCAGACTTAATATAGTCATATCATAATTATATATGATGAACATTTAACCGTTCTAAGAATGTTATTGTAGATCTTTTAAAAGGTAGATTGTTATTTATGCTTCCTCCATTTGTCAGTTTTTTTTTGTATGGTCACATAAATTAATAACTCAGAATTGTATATTTGGTAAGTATAAATATAGTGGATCTTTAACACACAAGTTTGGAATGTACGGGTGCTCTGATGTATAGCATTTTTTCAGTATGTACTATAGGACTATAGGATCTGTGGTTGGTTGAATCTGCAGACATGGAGCGGTAGATGTGAAGGGCCAACTGTAAAGTTATATGCAGATTGTTACATGCACAGGGGATCAGCATGCCTAACCTCTGTGTTGTTCAAGAGTCAACTATACTATATGAGCTATAGAACTGTGGCTTAAAAAGTGAATGCATAGTAACAGTGAGAAAATGTACATCAATCTCATGGCATTTAAGTCACTTATATAGAAAATAGAGCTGGAATGTAAGGGTGGAAAGTGACCCTATGATATAGATAACAGGCAGGGAATTATTTAAAATGTATAAAAGGGTGATATAAGCATAAGGAGATTTCCTCCCCCTCTCAGATGCTCAGTGAATGAAATTCCTTTTATTCAAGCTTGGCTTGAATAAGTCTCAAAATGTTTCTAAAATTTATTCTCCTTTTCTAGTCACCACCATTTAGATAACCAAGATTATTTTAAATGACTTTAATTTGCTTACATCTCATTCTTGATACTCTGAATTAACTTCCAAAATTATATAAGAGGATATAATCATGGTCAATTAACAGATCATGGTATTTTATGGTTCATATGCATGACTTTTCCTCAGTAAGTAAATACTTTTGGAAAACCTCTAGGAGGAGCAGACTTGAAGGCAAAATTCAAAGGGATTCTATGAGCATATATTTTAACCCTCAGGACTCTACCCCAATTGTAAACATAGAATCAGAATTCTGTATTCTTACCGAGGATGAATGCTTTGACCTCTTTTTGCCATTTATTGTGTTAGTTGTACTTATGGAATCTTGCTTGAATTACACAGAAGTCTGTCCAGTTCTTTAAATGATCAGAATTTACCTTTGATCTGATTCAGGCCATAAGAAACTATGCATTTGTACTACTTTTTTTTTTTTTTTTGGCTATATATGGAACTTACTCTCTGACTTGACATTTACTATCACGCCATTTACTCACTGAGCTAGATTGCTCTTTAACTTTGGGACACTGTGAATCTTAAAATTGAACACATTTCTTTTTAAGTTTTTATTGTCCACTTAAGTGTGCAGCCCATCTAGTAATTGCACATAACTATGTGGCATGACTTGCTATGCAATGTTATTCCTCCCCTGTGTAACCATCACTTCTCTCTCCAAAACATTCAGAAATGTATTTTATCCTTTAATATACATATAAACTTCGTTAACTTTCTTGTGAAAGACCGTATCGGTCACAGTCCTGTCAATGGACATCACACAGTAATTTGAACAGAAGTTGATATAAATAATTACTAATGGTGTTAGCAGATTCATGGTAGTGTAGCATTGGTTTATATATAAAAGAATTCTAAAGAATGCAGAAATAGCAGATATATAGAACAGCCACTATTCCTAAAACTGAGATAAAGCAAGCATGTAAGAGCTGACCCACCCTCAGACTGAGATAGCCTGCTGGGGAGAGCACAGCTATGGCTCACTGAATGATAGGAAAGTCTTGATACTGCTTCACTGGTTGAATTAGGGGCTTCCCTGGTGACTCAGTTGGTAAAGAATTTGCCTGCAATGCCGGAGACCCAGGTTCAATTCCTGGGTTAGGAAGATTTATGAGCTATAGAACTGTGGCTTAAAAAGTGAATGCATAGTAACAGTGAGAAAATGTACATCAATCTCATGGCATTTAAGTCACTTATATAGAAAATAGAGCTGGAATGTAAGGGTGGAAAGTGACCCTATGATATAGATAACAGGCAGGGAATTATTTAAAATGTATAAAAGGGTGATATAAGCATAAGGAGATTTCCTCCCCCTCTCAGATGCTCAGTGAATGAAATTCCTTTTATTCAAGCTTGGCTTGAATAAGTCTCAAAATGTTTCTAAAATTTATTCTCCTTTTCTAGTCACCACCATTTAGATAACCAAGATTATTTTAAATGACTTTAATTTGCTTACATCTCATTCTTGATACTCTGAATTAACTTCCAAAATTATATAAGAGGATATAATCATGGTCAATTAACAGATCATGGTATTTTATGGTTCATATGCATGACTTTTCCTCAGTAAGTAAATACTTTTGGAAAACCTCTAGGAGGAGCAGACTTGAAGGCAAAATTCAAAGGGATTCTATGAGCATATATTTTAACCCTCAGGACTCTACCCCAATTGTAAACATAGAATCAGAATTCTGTATTCTTACCGAGGATGAATGCTTTGACCTCTTTTTGCCATTTATTGTGTTAGTTGTACTTATGGAATCTTGCTTGAATTACACAGAAGTCTGTCCAGTTCTTTAAATGATCAGAATTTACCTTTGATCTGATTCAGGCCATAAGAAACTATGCATTTGTACTACTTTTTTTTTTTTTTTTGGCTATATATGGAACTTACTCTCTGACTTGACATTTACTATCACGCCATTTACTCACTGAGCTAGATTGCTCTTTAACTTTGGGACACTGTGAATCTTAAAATTGAACACATTTCTTTTTAAGTTTTTATTGTCCACTTAAGTGTGCAGCCCATCTAGTAATTGCACATAACTATGTGGCATGACTTGCTATGCAATGTTATTCCTCCCCTGTGTAACCATCACTTCTCTCTCCAAAACATTCAGAAATGTATTTTATCCTTTAATATACATATAAACTTCGTTAACTTTCTTGTGAAAGACCGTATCGGTCACAGTCCTGTCAATGGACATCACACAGTAATTTGAACAGAAGTTGATATAAATAATTACTAATGGTGTTAGCAGATTCATGGTAGTGTAGCATTGGTTTATATATAAAAGAATTCTAAAGAATGCAGAAATAGCAGATATATAGAACAGCCACTATTCCTAAAACTGAGATAAAGCAAGCATGTAAGAGCTGACCCACCCTCAGACTGAGATAGCCTGCTGGGGAGAGCACAGCTATGGCTCACTGAATGATAGGAAAGTCTTGATACTGCTTCACTGGTTGAATTAGGGGCTTCCCTGGTGACTCAGTTGGTAAAGAATTTGCCTGCAATGCCGGAGACCCAGGTTCAATTCCTGGGTTAGGAAGATTCCCCTGGAGAAGGGAATGGCAACCCACTCCAGTATTCTTGCCTGGAGAATTCCATGGACAGAGGAGCCTGATGGGCTACAATCCATGGAACTGCAAAGAGTTGGACACGATTGAGTGACTGACACTTTCACTTCACAGGTAGAATTTACTGAAAGTCTGCCCTCTGGTACTTGTAGGAACTCTACCCTGTTGTACTGGGGAATGCTGTTCACAGAGAGTGTCCTGGTGGGAGCATTCTGCTACAAGACAGCCTGAGAAGGTTTCCCTGGGGACATTCTGACCACTGAACGCTACAAGCTGTCATAGACTGGGGGGCCAGGGCAGTGGGAAAGCCATGGAGCTGGGGAAGCTGGGATGCTTCTGAAACTGCCTGAACTCCAGAAGCCTGGCACTGGAGAAGCTGCTTACACTTCAGAAGCCTATTGAAAGAGCCCATCGGAATCAGCAAGAAAAATACTTTTCCCTGCAGTGTAGCGTTCGCACCTTCTACTGACAAAGTTTAACATCATACTAGCTGCCTAAGAAAGAATTTTTAATGTCTGAACTCCATATTAAGTCGGGCACGACTGAGTGAGTAACACTTAACAACTCCATATTTGCACAACAAGAAATGAAGTTTGGTAAATTTGAACCTGAGACAATTGACAACTTGCACAAAATCCTATTCTGAACTGAAAATTGTCTTTGCTTTAATTGTAAAAGACTTGCAGAATAATCCACAAAGAAATGTTGTTCTTACTGCAGAGCAATTCATAGATAAGAAGGTTTAAAGCTCCCTTTAGGTTCTGGCGGATACAGTTATTTGCCCCAAGACTTGTGATTTGAGAGAGACCCTAAGCTGCTTTCAAGATCAAATGCCTGTAGATGTGGAGAAATTCAGAATGGCCTTGGGCAGGAGCAAGAGATAATATAACTAGATAGTCTGAATCATAAGCAGAATCAAAACAATAGCAACAGGGCAAAAAACAGCAAACAAAAATCTAAGATCCCTCTCCTGCCTCTGTTCATATCCTACCACTTGACTGTCTGCTTTTCTGTAAGGTTAACAAGGAATGAAAGCTTATGCTTAGAATGGTTGATTTTCCTGTAATATAGTCTGTCCCAGAGATGGTCATCTTTTTAAATGTAAACTTTATATTAAAAAAATTGAAAATAACAATTCTTAGGGGCAAAATAAAAGAAACTCAATGAACCAAAGCAGTGCTTCTGTAATTTGCTTTGCTAATTAATAAGTGCAAGAAAATCAGAGAAGATGTAAGGTAAACAAAATCATATTTAAAAATCCAATTTAGCATTTAAGCTAAAAATGAATTATTTCTGATCAATAAGTTATTGATCCACTTCATAGGGCTACCTTGAGTTTTTCTCTGTGCTTCTGTTTTAACCTTTATATCTGAAAAACCCATTTTTAGTTATAAGTCAATACCTATAAAGATCATACTTCATTAAATTTTTATGTATTAAAATGAAAACCACTGGGAAGTGAACACACTGGTTTAAACAAACCATTTGAAAGAACAAGCCTATATGTACTTTGGATAGTTCTGAGAAATAATGCATACTGTTTCTAATCTCTCACATTTTATTTTACATTCTACAAGTGTTAGTCTCTGCATTAGTATCATTATGACTTTTATGGTTGTTGAGATAAGACTAATTCAAATTGACTTAGGGAAAAAGCATTTGCTCTTGAAATCCAAAGAAAGGTATAATGAACCATGGCAAGGAGGGGGTGAAGCCCACTTATACAACTAAGTAAACCCATCTGTCTATGAGGTACTTTTTTTTAAGCTCTCATAATCTGCACTATCTTTCCAAAAGAGAGCCCTGAAAAACACACAATATAGCTTCTGACCTCACTGAATTTAAAATATTTACTTTGGCTTAACAGATACATAGTGAGGTCCTGAAATGTTCTTCACAAATCAAGGAGCTAGAGGTACAAAAATAAGTAAGATAAATTCCTATAGAAATAGTGGCTAATGTCCAGATACTGTGGTTAGGAAATACTTCATGAGTATGCTGGGCTTTAACTATGATGTAAGGAGAAGAAGATTAATTTTGGGCTAATAGTGTAAATTGACATTCAAGTTCAAAAACGTTGTTAAGAAAGCTGGAGTAAGCAAGTTTGTCTGGAACACAAAGTCTGGATAAAGACAGTGAGCTAAAAAGGTACATCTTCCATGCTGGAGATAGGAGACTAGATATACTCAAAATAGTTGTTTACTTTCTGTTGTTCCATGTCCAGTCCTAACTGTTGCTTCCTGACCTGCATACAGATTTCTCAAGAGGCAGGTTAGGTGGTCTGGTATTCCCATCTCTTTCAGAATTTTCCACAGTTTATTGTGATCCACACAGTCAAAGGCTTTGGCATAGTCGATATAGCAGAAGTAGATGTTTTTCTGGAACTCTCTTGCTTTTTCCATGATCCAGCGGATGTTGGCAATTTGATCTCTGGTTCCTCTGCCTTTTCTAAAGCCAGCTTGAACATCAGGGAGTTCACGGTTCACGTATTGCTGAAGCCTGTTCAGCCTAAAACACAACTCTGAGTTCTCAAGTTCTCTTGGTTGAGATCTGGCTGAAGGATGCAGCTTGTTCTTCTGTGGTTATGCCCTCTGTTCATAGGGAAGCATCCTTTCCCACACTCAGCTGTGCAGGTGAAGACAGACTCTTTATCCTGTTCACTGGCCAAAAAGGAACATTCAGGTTATTTAAAAATTATTGATGATGTTCATTATGGGGTTGTTCCTACTGTTTCTTGGATTACTACCTTTTCTTTTCTTTCTTATGAGATCTCACAACACCATTTGCCCTTTGCCACAGTTATAGCTCACTCTATCCTCAGGGAAAACAAAGAACACAGTATAGTTGGGGAAGTTCACTACTTACCACATAATCAATTTATGATTTTAATTTTTGGAATAATTCTAGCTTCTGGCATGAATATAGAGCATAAACAATGTAGAGTGTTTAGAACATAAATATTTTCTTTCCTATATTATTTATTGTAGCAAGAATTAAGGCCAAAGGAGAAGTCTGGAAAATGTTTCGATATTAAATCTTAACAAACTGATTTCCACTATCAACATTTTTCACCATTTTAATGAGTTGCAGTCATTATTCATAGTGTTATAGTGACTTTTTAAAATTTTTCTGCCAGCTTTCTAGTCATACAGTATGTTAGAAAAATATATTTTTTTTCCCTTGGAGATATATAATATTTATTAACTGATAAATATCTTTATGCATCACTATCAGTTAGATGTCTATTTACTCATTCTAGATCTTGAAATGAGAAACAATTATATTGGAACAGTTCATACAAAGGGAAAGACAATGTTTTAGAGTCAGGTAAAATTTAACATTTATTAGCTGTGGTATTTTAAATATATATATCTTTCTGCCTCATTGACTTTATGGCATGTGTATAATAAATTCATTTAGTCTACATTTTTAGCAACCGATTAATACAGAAATTATGTTAAACAACACTCAATGCAAAGAAAACATAAAACACAATAACTATATTTAAGACACTCATACTGCTACTTCTCAAATTATATGACCTATGAAAAATATTGAGTATACATTCAACTAAATTTGGTTATTTCTTCTCTGTCAGAATTAGCATTGGAAAAATAAAAATATGGCTTCTTGCTGATTGACCTTGACAGATTTAGTAGCTTTTTTGTTGTGTTTTGTTTGGATGAATTAATGCTGACTTTCAATTTCTAATGCATTTACTTCGAAATGTGACTTCTACAATTAGTAGTTTGTAAGACTATTTTATAAGATAATTTAGTATATGGAAAATAACAAATTTTTAATTAAAATTATGTGTAAATTTTAAAACATTTAACTTATTGGTTCAATTAACATATAAAATGAGTTTTAAATTTCAAAAATGAATGTGGCAATTAGGATGAGTTTTGTGGAGAATAAAGTACGTTAAGTTTATTCATTCTCTGGAGTAGCATGTCATGTCCTATAACATAGTATAATCAGAAAAATAACCATAATCCCAGATATGAATGTAGTATGGTATAGAATTCTGGATGAAATAGTGTTACTATCTAACCTCATTTCTGTTAGTGTATTAGCATATAACTTTAGGTAATTTTATCTTTTTCCTCTCATTCTTATTTAAAAAATGAAAGTTGATGGTATGCCTGTATCCTCCATAAGTCTGCTGAATACAGGGCTTCCCCCATGGCTCAGTGGTAAGGAATCTGCCTCCAGTGTCTCCAGGAGACATTGAAGAGACCAAGTTTTGATCCCTGGGTCAGGAAGACTCCCTGGAGAAGGAAATGGTAACACACTCCAGTATTCTTGCCTGAGAAATCCTATGGACAGAGGAACAGGTGGCTGTAGTCCATGGGGACGCAAAAGAGTCAGACATGACTTAGTAACTAAACAACAGCCCTTGAACAAAGCTGTCACCTTGTGATTTGAGCAAAGCTGAAAGAGTCATCTTGAAGTGCTCTCACAAATGGCTAAAGTAAAAATAGATGCCTCCAATGGCAGAACATTCAAGGCTTTCTTGGTTTCCTGGATACAGATTCTAATGGTTATTTAGATAAAAATAAGACCATATGTCGGCTTCCCAGGTGGCTCAGTAGGTAGAGTCCACTTGCAGTGCGGGAGACATGGGAGACATGGGTTTCTTACTGGGGTTGGGAGGATCCCCTGGAGGAGGGCACGGCAACCCCCTCCAGCATTCTTACCTAGAAAATCCCATGGGCAGAGGAGCCTGGTGGGCTTCAGCCCATGGGGTTGACAAGAGTCAGGTATGACTGAAGCAAATAAGCATGCACACAGGAGCTTGCCAGGCTCTATATACAAAGAAACCCTTCAACATCAGTGTGCGTCTTTAAAAGTAAAGTATTTTCAATTTATGTTTTCTTCAAAGTGAAATTATTTACTTTAAAGAAGCTGAATACTTTGTATTTAGAAATACTATTATGTATAATGTTCCAGTTGTTAATACATGAAATACATATAAGTTGAAGTGTCTTTTCCATTTCAAAGTCTGAAAAGGGAGATAATGCATAAAAATTGGAGTTCTTTGAGCACATTTATAGTCCCAGTAGCAAGAGAATGTAATCTGATTATCACTTTATAATTTAAAAATACGTTGTTATGGCATTTTATTTGTGCAAATACTCTAGAGAACTGATGTATCTGTTACATTTTTCTAAGAGATGATTCTGCCCTATACATTTGCTTATCATACTTACCTTCTGTGGAAGGAAGGAAGGGAGAAAGAGAAGGAAGAAAAACTGTTAAGAACATGTCTTTATCAGATTGTTAGTAAAAGGCATCTACATACAAATCTTGAAAAATAGCTGAAAGATCAAAAGAAACTTGATAGTGTGTTCATGGTTTCCATAAAGTTATAGGACCCACTTGATATTTGTGTCTTAAAAGAGAAAGGTAAGAATGAAAGTGAAGGTCTAATTTTCCTCCTTTAATATTTGAAGTGGCAGAAGTGACCAGTAACCAGAAAAAATTCATATAATATAGCACAAAGAATATTGGACCAGTTCTAGTCCTATCCACGACACACCATTTTTAAACAGTACAGAATTCACTTACCCTTTTCTTTAAAATTTTCATACACAATTTCAGTCTCCTATAAAAAGGTATGAAAATGCAGTTTTAGTAATTTTAAAACAAATTTCACTTCATGAATAAATTATTGTAGTAGATTCATTACAGTGCAAATTTTTAAAATGTATATTGACTGCCTATATCTATGTCCTTCTTTGTGCCCGGAAAGGTCTCTGTCCTCTAATACAACTTTATCAACCATGAAACAGAAGTTTCAGGGATTTCTGTTTCATGTAAATAATCAGATTTGTATTTATCTTTATTCCTTGAGATACTTCTTATATGATTGTTTTCATTCTATTTAAAAAAATAATAGGGTATTTTTCATAAAATATAAACTTCAATTTTATTTTTCTCAATGACATGATGGTTCATATAACTATTCTTTGCACCAATTCTCAGATTATTTTTATTTGCCATATTGTGTGGTATATTTAATCTAAAATTCAACAATAGAGTGAGTTAGGGTACCAATTGTAAACTTTTATTTAATATGCTGCCTTTTTAAGTATCTGGACATAAATTACTAGCATATTAGAAAGTAAACTGAAATAACACTGGATCTTTGTCCTTATTGAAACGAATGTGTATTTTAACAGATTGTGTTTCATATATGTAGTTTTAGTCCTCAGACAGGTAAAGGGTTCACTAAGGTAGTTGTATTTTTAAATGTTATATATTTGTAATCAGACAGCATTGAATTTGAATAATAAATGCTACAATAGATTTGAGGCAGGAAAATGTGTAATTTTGCATCAAAATTGAAAATCTTATATTTTAAAGAATACTATCAAAAAGGTGAAAAGACAACTCACAAAAGGAGGATGAATACTGAACACAAATCACACATCTGACAAGGGACTTGTATCTGGAATATATAAAGAACTCTTACATTTCAGTGATAAAAGATAAACCAAGTTTATAATGGGTGAAGGAATTAAATATGTTTCTCAAAGGAGCATATACAAAAGGACAAAAAGCATATGAAAACAATCTTCAAAATCACTAGATATTGGGGAAATGAAAATAAAACCACAATTAGATAAAACTTACTACCCACTAGAATGCTATAATAATAAATGGACAATAACAAATATTGACAAGGATATAGAGAAATTAAAATCCTCATACATTGCTGGTGAGAATATAAAATGGTACAAATTGTTTAGAAACAAGCAGTTTCTCAGTTAATTATACATTTACATGTGAGCCAGAAATCTACTTTATATGCAAAACAATTGAAAATACATATCTATCAAAAACCTATGCATGATGTTTATTGCAGCATAATTCATAATAACCAAAAGTGAAAATAACCCAAGTGTCTATCAAATGAATAGATAAACAAATGAAGTATATCCATATAGTAGAATGTTGCTCAGCCATAAAAAAGTTATGAAGTACTGATGCATTCTTTGTCATGAAACAGCTAAGTGAAAGAAGACAGGCACGAAAGGTCAGATATTGTGTTGTTCCATTTATATGAAATAATCTAGAATAGGAACTATGTACAGACGGAAGTTAATTAGTAGTTCCCAGAAGGTGCAGGATTGGGGTATAATAACTAATGGGTATAGAGTGTTTCTTCAGAGCAAAGAAAGGGTTCTGGAGTTACATAATTCCAGATGATGATGTTTGTATAACTGATAATAATAAAACCCTCTGAATTATACACCTGTGATGGTGGTTTAATTGTTAAGTCATGTCCAACTCTTGCAACTCAATGGACTGTAGCCTGCCAGGCTCCTCTATCCATCGGATTCTCCAGGCAAGAATACTGGATTGGGTTGCCGTTTCCTTCTCCAGGGGATCTTCCCGACTCAGGGATCAAACCCGGGTTGAATTTTATGGTACATGAATCATAAGTTAAACAATTACAAAATAAGAATAACACATAAGTATTTTCCAGATTGGAATATGTGTCATTCAGGAAACAAATAGGACACAAATTTCAAAAATAATTCATGGGGATAAAATTTTAGAAGAAATGAGGTTAGATTTTTCAGAAGCAGAAAAATGCAAGTATTTTGAGATTTCAGATGTATTATTGAATGCAGAGTTTTCTACTAATGATATATGAGAACTCTGAACTCAGAAATCCAAATGCTAAGCACCGAAGGATGTAATGTGTATTGAAATTAGTTCCTGAAAGGTTTGTAACTTAGTTTTAATGAATAGATTTCAAAACCCATAATACAGTATTATCATGTTGAGTGATTAATGTTCTAGTATTATAACATGCAGCTGTAGAACTATGCTTATTCTACTCATTTAAAACCGAGAAGTTACATTTTGCAATAAAGTCTTATAAGTATATACTTAAGATGCTTTGAAGTTATCATATTTTAAAGACACTATTGTAGTGAAATAGGTTGTTTAGTACTTACTTTTAATGAATTAGTATCTTTTGTTTGAAGCCAGAATCTATATTTTAAAAAAAATTAACCATTTAATTAATCAAGTGACAGTGAGAAACAAACAACAGAATATTTTCAGAGGTATCATGATTGGATCAACTTTCCATTTCTGGTAATAATTATTTTAATTTGAATAGTTTGAATTTCTAGTGCACCTTGTGAATACCATGTCTTATTTGACCCTCACAAAATCTGTGATATAGGGTGCTTAGTTGCTGCTGCTGCTGCTCAGTCGCTTCAGTCGTGTCCGACTCTGTGCAACACCATAGACGGCAGCCAACCAGGCTCCCCCATCTCAGGGATTCTCTAGGCAAGAATACTGGAGTGGGTTGCAATTTCCTTCTCCAATGCAGGAAAGTGAAAAGTGAAAGTGAAGTCGCTCAGTCATGTCCAACTCTTCGCGACCCCATGGACTGCAGCCTACCAGGCTCCTCCGTCCATGGGATTCTCCAGGCAAGAGTACTGATATGATAACTGGGGTGCCAGTTATCATTCTTCAATTTTTACCAATGAGGAAGCAGAGTAAAATTATAATAAGTCGTCCAACTATACAATATTGCATTTAAAGCCATGATGAAAACCACAGAACTCCTAATACAGCACTCCATTCCATTTTCTTCTCCTTAACAATGGTGTTAATTGAGCAGTGGTATTGGTAGGATGTGAGAATGGATGGCGGGGGGTTAATAATGAAGAATAATGACTTGATAAAGAATAGATTGGGAGCAGATAGTCCAGATCAAGTAAAAAGTTAAATTACTGAACAATTATTAGATGTATTTCTGAGCACATTGCCTTATTTTTTGTGAGAGAATTCAGCTATTAAGGGAGACTAAAAAAGTTCCTTGCATAAAAATACATGCTATCAATGAGACTGTGTTACCAAATGTACTTAAAGTGTCTGGGCTGCTGCTGCATCCTCAAGACTAATAAATAATTATGTAAGTTATAAACAACATACTATATGGTTCCTCTTCTCAAAAGAAAGTCAGTTACTGTCCAATGAAGCATTTCAGTCAAGCATTTTGGCTGTTCCCCAAGTAAATCAGAACTCATTTCTTCTTGGGAATGACAGTTGATTTAATGGTAGCCCTGATTTTTGAGATCCAACCAGTCCATTCTGAAGGAGATCAGCCCTGGGATTTCTTTGGAAGGAATGATGCTAAAGCTGAAACTCCAGTATTTTGGCCACCTCATGTGAAGAGTTGACTCATTGGAAAAGACTCTGATGCTGGGAGGGATTGGGGGCAGGAGGAGAAGGGGACGACCGAGGATGAGATGGCTGGATGGCATCACTGACTCGATGGACGTGAGTCTGAGTGAACTCCAGGAGTTAGTGATAAACAGGGAGGCCTGGCATGCTGCGATTCATGGGGTCGCAGAGTCGGACATGACTGAGCAAATGAACTGAACTGAATTACAAATTAGGAAGTAATGTGAGTATAACAGCTGGATGAACATCATACATCTGAGGAGATTTAATGGTGTATACCTGCATACTCTGTGTCTGATGTCTTTGCCAACAATTTGCTGTCAGTGTCTGTTCAGGCAGCAAGTAGACACATGATACATCAGTAGTGTGTGCATGCTCAGTCACTCAGTTGTTTGACTCTTGTGACCCCACAGACTGTAGCCCACCAACTCTTCTGTCCATAGGATTTTCTCAGCAAGAATACTGCAGTGAGTTACCATTTCCTCCTCCAGGATATCTTCCTGACCCAGGGATCCAACATCTCCAACATTGACAGGGAGATTTTTAACCACTGAGCCACCTGGGAATCCCACATCAATAGCAGATTGATTCAAGTTCTCTCTCCTAGCTTTGTACCCATCTTTGAAAAAAATTATTTTGCCTCTCTACCCAGCTCTCTAAATTATTTGAGTATGAAAGACACTGTAAGTCACACATTTAGTGAAACTTCTGTGCATGTGTGTGCATGCTAAATTGTTTTAATCATGTCCAACTTTTTGCGATGCTATGGATTCTATGGATGCAATGGACTGTAGCCCACCAGGGTCCTCTGTCTATGGGAATTCCCCAGGCAAGAAAACTACAGTGGATTGCCATTTTCCCCATGAAACTTCTGGGGGACAGTTAAAAAGTATCAGTGCAGCTTTATCTTACTGTATGTCCTCATCTTCCCTCCATACACACACTACCTTCTTACTTTCCCATTCATTCTCCTTTAGCCTACCCTTACCTCTTATTGTCAGTGGCTACTGATACTAATTTTATAAAACTATGGATAATTGGAAATCATTTACTAATGTGATTAATTAGCTTTGAGAAAATAGTTGAGCATGTTATAAATCAGTTAGTAGTTGAAGCAAGGAAGCAAATTAAACAAAGGCAAAATACAATCTTAGTTTACAAAAGGTCTTTCTGAAATAGAGTATCTCCATATGAAAGAAAAGTAACGTAAGAGTGGTGAGGTGATTTGCACAAGCTTTAGACAAGCTTTCGACAAAATCTGCACCCACAATTTGACATGACATCATTGATCCCCCCTACCACCTTTTCAGATATCTTTTATTTTTCTTACGGTAACTTGTAAAATGAATACTTGTTGTCTAGAAAGTTGAATCTATTACGTAAGAAGTGTTCTTATGTCAGAGATGATTAGTGCTATGTGGAAAAGCTTTATGTACTTTCTTAGGATGCCTTGAATTTCAGTTTCACTTCTCACTTTTTCTCATTTGAACCATTCATTTAGCTGGGATTATCCCATTTACACACCATTCCACTCCCACTGAATTGTATTCAGGTGTTTTACTTCATCCACAATACATATAATGGCTTATTATTGCCAATATGTGAAAGACTTAGCAGGCGATTTGTAACCAAACTTCAGAATACCAACTGCATGCAGCAACCCCACAATCAGGAACAAAGAAAATGAATTAAGTGTACAGATAATCATCTTTGAAAGTGAAAGTGAAGTCGCTCAGTCGTGTCCGACTCTTTGTGACCCCCATGGACTGTAGCCTACCAGGCTTCTCCCTCCATGGGATTCTCCCTCCATGGGATTCTCCAGGCTTCTCCCTCCATGGGGTACTGGAGTGGGTTGCCATTTCCTTCTCCAGGGGATCTTCCCGACCCAGGGAACGAACCCTGGTCTCCTGCATTCTAGGCAGACACTTTAACCTCTGAGCCACCAGGGAATCGTCTTTGAAATGTGCGTAAAAAGATCACTGCAGATGGTGACTGCAGCCATGAAATTAAAAGACGCTTACTCCTTGGAAGGAAAGTTATGACCAACCTAGATAGCATATTCAAAAGCAGAGACATTACTTTGCCAACAAAGGTCCGTCTATGGAGGGATTGGGGGCAGGAGGAGAAGGGGACGACCGAGGATGAGATGGCTGGATGGCATCACTGACTCGATGGACTTGAGTCTGAGTGAACTCCGGGATTTGATGATGGACATGGAGGCCTGGGGTATTGCAATTTATGGGGTCGCAAAGAGTCGGACATGACTGACCAACTGAACTGAACTTGTTCTTTTAATAAATTTATTAACTGTGCATTTTCTTACTATAACCTGTAGGAATACAAAACATTTGTATTCCAAATGCCCAATGAAAATTAATTTTCTTAATTTTGAAAACTAAAGTCTCTAAGTTTTTACTTATAGCTCATATTTTTTTCCTGTATCATGTTTAATTGCTTCAATTTTTTATTTTTATATTTAAACAGACCTAATTTTCAGATGTCTTTATTAACTAATTTATTTATTGTATTCTATAACCTTTTCTAAACTCAAGGGGCATTATTTACTGGATTAAAACCAGATTACCTAATGATGATGAAATAATTATTGGTTTTTATTGGAAAGTAATGTGTGTTTTTTTCGTCTTTGACATCTTGATTGTTTCCCCCCTTCTTGGTTATTTATTTTAAATATAGCAGTGTGTACATGTCAGTCCCAAACTCCCTAACTGTTCCTTTTCCCCAGGTAACCGTAAGTTCTCTGAGCCTTGTTTCTCTTTTGTAAATAAGTTTATTTGTATCACTTTATTTTAGATTCTGCATATAAGTGATATCATACAATATTTCTTTTTCTTGTCTGACTTTGGGTTTTACTGAGCAAATAGAGACATGAAACTTAGCATGATGAAAATAGCAAAGAATAGAACATTAGACTTAAGCAAATTTGTATCTTGAAATTTTCATGTCAATGTAAGAGGGATGGTGGTTGAAGGTAGTTAACTGAGTAGGTAACTTCATTTGGAAATGGCTGAAATTTTTACTGTGTGTGTGTGTGTGCATGCACACATGTGTATATGTATACTTTCAAATAGACACGGAAATACTGAGAATCGTCTGTAAGGAAAATAATTTATTATTTTATGTACTAAATTCTGTGGTTTCATGTTGTATTAGTGATGACAAGTTTGATCAGTGTGAACCTGTTTCTATAAAACATTAAGGGATTATTGCAGCCTTCATTTGGTCTTTCTCTGCTGTAATTTAATAACTAATTTTATGGTTGTATAGGTACACTAATCATCATTGTACTATGTATTACTTTTATTCTTTTTAATTATTTAACTAAATGGCACACCTCTGAGGTAGAATATGTATTTATGCTTTTGTTTCTCCCACAAGGCTAAAATGAATCCTCTGTGCATCATATACATTCAATAATTTCTTCTCAATTCAAACAACAGCTCTTGATTATAAGCTTCTTTGTAACTAGATTCTTGATGTAGTTCTATGTAATACAGTCAGTAAAATATAAAATTTTGACAAACACTAAAACCAAGGTATCTATTATTAAATATTTGTTGTGATCTCCAAATATTCTAACTAGGACTCAAATTTCCTCAAAAGCTCTTTCAATTGGTGTTTCTGATTTTCAGTTTTGGTATTTAATTTTTTTGAAATACCAAAGCAAAACCTTTAAAATGATATTTACCTTTAAAATACCATGCAGCTCTCTATGGCAAAAAACTAACATTCTGATGATCAGATCATTATCTTTTAATTTTGCTATATTTTACATGATTTATTATTCCCTTTGACCAATATTCATGTTGAATGTGCACAGATAATATTAGGTACTAAGTAAACTGAACATTACCTACCAAAATGTAGACATAGTACATTTTTGAGAAAAGAAAACAATAGCAATGAAACTGTTAGAGCAAACATTTGGCATCAAATACCAAATGTTAAGTGAAAAATTAGAGTGCCTTGACCTTCTTATACTGGATCTATTATTCTTTCTGACCTTAATAGTGACAGAGGGCACTCACACTCCCAATGGATGGCTGCCATATTTTAGATTTATCAAGATGCATTATTTCATAATTGGCTTTATTTTAATTTTATTTTCAAAAACGTAAGAAAACAATTACATATAGTGCTAGGCTACTAAGTGTAATGATTTAGTTTTCAACCTTTAATTTGTTTTCAAGGTTTAAGAGAATGTTGGTGTAGTGAAAAGTGAATGATTGAGTCACGTTTGGCTTTCCTTTTATCTTCAACTTAAAAGTTAACTATGTACCTAGTCAGAGGTATTGAATAATGTTTCCTTCCCCCTAAAGTTGCTGTAAAAGCATTTTTTGCTCTTACACTTCCACTTATCTCTAAACACAGCTTTAAGTAGTATTTTTAAAGTTACAGAAATATTTTCTTATGATATGATTACATAAATCCTTTATCTACAAACACAAATCATTCAAGGGTTTGCATTTGAAGTTTTTTAAATAAGCATATAAAGCTAGTGGCTATGTAGCAAAGCTCTAAATTTATTTTAAATGTTCCCTTTTTTCCTTGTACATTTTGTGTCTCTCAACCCAAGAAGATTTTCTTTCTGTTAAGAAGTCTTGGCATGGGGCTTCTATTTTGGTTTTAGCCTTGTATATTGAGGCATTTGGCCAGGTCATCAAATGATCTAGATCTTACCAGCTGCACTTTTCCCCCACCCCCAGATAACCTGAGAAATTCACTTAACTTTTTAAAGTATTTACTAATATTGTTACTTAAAAATGCCATAAAAATCAACAAATGCTTAAAGGTGACTTTAGTTTCATTGGTTGATATTCTTTAAAGGAAATAACTATTTCTTGGGTTTTTTCCCCTTTGCTTAAATATCTTATTTAGGCATTTAGAAAACCTAGTGTCTCTCTCCCCACTAAAAGCTATATGTGTATATGTGTGTGTATGTGTTCTGTATTTTTTTTCCCCCTGAGATCTTGAGCTCTCAGATGATCTATGCCTTTGAGCTGTGTGTATCAGCTGAGCCACTTTGAACAACTGTGTTGTAAGACTGTTGAACAAAAGGAGACTTGATAGATTAATATCCTTTTGTCTTGGTCATTATTAAATGCTTTCACTTTTGTACAACGAGAAACTTGATAAACAGAATGGAGCCTCATGGTTAATGACATTTCCAAATTCTAGAATGTCTGTAAATAATGAAGGAACTTCATTGTAAATAATGTGGATAAAACAAAGAACCTCTCTTCTGACACATGCGAATGAATTACTTCACATCTCATCTGTATTTAGAGAATGATGCAAAAGTTTATTCACTTATCCTCTGGTATACATTTTTGGATAAATGATGATGTTCTTTTTAAATCTGAAATCCAAATGGTTTAAAATAAAATATGTGACATTTTATAGGCATTTTGTAACACATCTTGCGTGTCACTGTAGTGAAGTTACATACAATATCAATTATTCCCTAAGGTATTATGTAGTTGTAGATCATAAACTTTTTGCTTAAATTAAACATCACAGCTGGTTGCTTTAATTTGATGCATTATACCACAAATGTTTCAACAGCTTGACTAAAATGAGCCATACTGCAGATTCAAAAGAAGAGCGAAGGTCAGTGCACATGAAGCCTAGTCATTTGCAAATTTTCTTTGGGCATATTAAAAAGGCATCCTGCAGAATATAGTTTAATGGAATGTAACCAGAAAGAAAATGGAGTAGACTATTTCAATTGTGTTTCATTTACGAAAAACATTGCTATAAATTCTTAATCTCATGACAGTGTTTACAATAGCACATCTGAAAAATCATGAATATTGTGCTTTGAAAGTGTTGTTTACGTCTTCCATTATGATATTCTTGCCAGATTCTTTTCAAACTCAAAGCATCATTTAGTCTTCAAAGGGAAGGCAGTTAGGAGAAAAGAAAGGCTAAAACTGTTGCCCTTATTCTCACCTTCTACCAAGAAACTTCCAATCCCCCAACCCCACCCCTATCCCCGCTCAATTAAAAGACCAGAAAAGCTGTATCTTTACTCATTCTACCGGTACTCCAAAAGTCTTTCACTAATTGATACAATATTAATACTACTAAGTTTATTATTCGTTACAACAAAAACCCAATTTCAAAACTGTTGTAACTCCAAGGGTGTTCTTCTAGCTTATGGAAGTTAGCCCTAAGTATTATGGTCAAAATAGGCAATTAATAAGCTAAACTAATTCCATCACTTATGATCAGAAAATGAAATCTCCCAAACTTTGTGTTGCCAACAAAACACACAATATGTGCAATAGATTAATACTATGATATTTCATGATATTAAAAAACATAAATGTTACTTTCCTATTAGTCATAAAATTGTAGAATTTTAAAGCTGAATGAGAACCAAAAGGTACCTAGAATTTGTTCTCAGCATCATCTAATCATCTCTAGGTTTAGAAATGTTAGTAGTCTCTAATGTGTAACTCCCTTAGTATGACATTTGGAATTTAGTGCAGCCTCATCCCATGTATCACTAAACTGTATTCACTTATACACTCTGATCAAACCTCTGTGTGTGTGTGTGTGTGTGTTTATGTTTTCTTAGCTGATATTTTAGATACTTTCCTTCCTTTCAGCACAGTTTCATTATTGTCTCTTCCTAGATGGCAACCCACTCCAGTGTTCTTGCCTGGAGAATCCCAGGGACAGGGGAGCCTGGTGGGCTGCCGTCTATGGGGTCGCACAGAGTCGGACACGACGAAGCGACTTAGCAGTAGCAGAGTTATCCTAGGAGAAGGCGATGGCACCCCACTCCAGTACTCTTGCCTGGAAAATCCCATGGATGGAGGAGCCTGGTGGGCTGCAGTCCATGGGTCATGAAGAGTCGGACACAACTGAGGAACTTCACTTTCACTTTTCACTTTCATGCATTGGAGAAGGAAATGGCAACCCTCCAGTGTTCTTGCCTGGAGAATCCCAGGGATGGGGGAGGCTGGTGGGCTGCCATCTATGGGGTCACACAGAGTCGGACATGACTGAAGTGACTTAGCAGTAGCAGAGTTATCCCAAATTCCATCAAAACGAACTCTTCCTTTGTTGGTATATCCACAGAAATTTATTTTTGAGTCTCACAAAATTCCTTTTATCTTGTATTAAAATTATTAATACAAAAAACTAATAGCCAGAGTATAAGCTCCTTTGGTTCATGTATCATTAATTTATTCTTTAACTTTCAATTTCTCTGTGTACCTAATTAACATGTATGGAGGTGAATTATATCACTCTAATCCAATAATTTATTTTTTATGATGGAGGAAGCTGAATTTTAAAGAGATTGTTTTCCAAACAAAACAGATTAATATTTCTATGATTAAAAACCCATTTCTGATTAATCATGCATAGATGCTTCATGATATGTAGATGAAGACCTTTCTCTGCGTAAATTAATGATTTAATTAGAGTTGGTATCTATTAATACAAGTTAGAAGCTGCTCAGTGCAGCCTTCATTGCCTTAAGGATATCAATACATGTTCTCTGCTTTTAATCTCTGATCTTTTCCCAGTTCTTTTTTGGACTGGTATTTTTGGAGTTGATTTCAAATGCAGAAGCAGTAATCTGCCTTCCTTCACCTCATGTCCCCTTGCCTGATACCTCAAAAAAAGTGTGATCAGTGTGACATTTATCACAGAGAAACCCAAGGCTGGTCATGGTTTCTAACTTTGCATTTACATTTCCTTCAGGGTGCTTCTGAGCCCCATACTAAGGGCTCTCTCGCAGTATTACTCTTTCCTTGGTGGAGATGAGTATGTACTCTGGAAATGGATGTTCTGAGTTTGAATCTCAGCTGTACCACTTTGTAGTTCTGTCACCTTGAATAAGATAGTAAAGCTGTCTGTACCTCAGATTTCTAATGTGAGAATCAGAATAGTAATAGTTGTGAGAATTTAGTGAATTAGTAACTGTGAATCATTCAGATCAATGTTCTCCATTTTATTTGGCACTGGAGACAGGTTTCATGAATGGCAATTTTTCCATGGCGAGGATGGGGAATGGTTTCAGCTTCACCCACTGCTCACTCTCTGCTGTGCGGCCCAGGTTCCTTGACAGGTCACGGACTGCTATGAGTCCATGGCCCAGGAGCTGGGGATCCCTGATTTAGAGTTCCGTATAGGTTTCACAGTATTGGCATTTTCTTAGAACTGAAATGGTCATTTCATTTCCTTCCAGGCATAACCCAAAATGATGCTTTCAAAAAAAATAAATTTTCTTCCGTGTACCCTCAGTGGCATTGCCTCCATTGATTGTTTTCTCTATAACACTTGTTTTGATCATGCAGTGTGTTTCAGAATGTATCCTGTCATATAACTCTGCCTAAAATCATTCATTGGCATAGCAAGACAAATTCCTAGGTGTGTAAGCATCACAGTTAGAGTGGGTTAAGATATTTTCTCATCTTTTCATTTTAACAAAGTCTTCATTGTTCAAATAGAATGATTAATGTTGGAACTATAGGCCTGGAAAATGTGATAGTTGAAGAAGTTCTAGCACTGGTCAGGGGACTTCCAGATGAAAATACGTTGCCCAATGTTGAGAAAAGGTCTGGTCTTAAGTATACAAAAAAATGCACTAATAACACAGCTGAGGTCTCTGTTAACTGTTAGCCCATAAAGTGCCGGGGTCCAGCCCCAGTGGATCCAGGGTAATTCGAAGGTGAGATGGAGTCAGTGTCCTAGGAAAAAACTTATTTAATTACAGATATATAGAGAGATTAGAAACGGATAGTGTAGTAGGAAATATTAGTGAAGAAAAAGAGGCTGAATAACTTGGTTTACGTGGAATACCAGTCACCACCTACATAGGCCACAGGCGTCTTTCCATTCTCCCGAAGGAGAGGAGGCACTGAGGCCTCCCCGGTCCGATCTTAGAAGCCCAGGCAAAATTAGCAGGCTCGGTGAGTACCCACATTCCAGATGAGAATTCAGCCAGAAAAACGGGGAGCAAGAAAGAAACGACATGGGGGAATCAGTCTTTCCAGAAACTGATCCGATTTCTCTGTGCTGTTTATGGTTGAGAGGTTGTCACACAAGCTAGTCTGTCAGCAGAGAGGTTTGACCTGAGACACCCTTGTCACACCCAGGGCAGGGAATTAGCAGCAATTATTGGCACAACAAATGAAAAACCCTTCACCAATATAATTCCTAACCAACCCACTATGCTAATAATCTCTAACTTCCCAAAAGAATTTGTCTTTAGTAAGTCTAAAACATCTCGTGCCTCTCACGATTGAGAGGCTGTAAGCAATCACACGTGGCTGGACGAACCTGTACAGGCAGGCTATATAACCTTCAGCGGAGTTCCTAAGTTGAAACACTCTTGTCATGCCCAGGAATTTTTATTGACTGGAGCTGCAAGTTAACTCCTTCTCCAAGAGAACCGGTGGGGAACAGCCCCCCATAAAGTCAGAGGTATAGGTGAGAGCATGACACAGTAAAGTAGGTAGACTCTGGTTTTGGGGGTAGATGCTCGGGAACAGGGCGTTTCCTGAGGCTCGATCCCGCCTTTGCGTATGCCGAAGCCTCCTTCCTCATGACCTTTGCCATGGGCAGAGTTCCTCACGCTGGCTCCTGGCAATAAGGCTCTTGGCAAGTGATGTTGGTAAGAGACCTTGGTTTAAACAGCTATGATTTGTTCCTTGTAATCATCTTGCTTTAAGGAGTTCCAAGTTTATTTCATTTTATGTGGATACAAATCAGTCTTTGGGAATAAATAGTAAGAACATAATTTAAAAGAAATACTGGCATATCTCCACAGGAAACAGGATACTTTAATGGTTGTGTGTTTATTTAAAATTTGACATTTTATAATCATATACTTTTGTTGTTGTTCAGTTGCTCAGTCATGCCCAACTCTTTGCCACCCATAGACTGTAAGCACAGCAGGCTTCTCTCTCCTTCACCATCTCCTGGAGCTTGCTTAAACTCATAACTATTGAGTCGGTTTTGCCATCTAGCCATCTTGTCCTCTGTGGCCCCATTCGCCTCCTGCCTTCAGGGTCTTTTCTAACTAGTTGGCTCTTCGCATCAGGTGGCCAATGTATTGGAGCTTCAGCTTCAGCATGAGTCCTTCCAATGAATATTCAGGGTTGATTTCCTTTATAATTGACTGATTTGATCTCCTTGAAGCCCAAGGGACTCTCAAGAGTCTTCTCCAACACCACAGTTCAAAAGCTTCAGTTCTTCAGTGCTCAGCCTTCTTTGTGGCACAACTCTCACATCTATGCATGACTACTGGAAAAACCATAGTTTTGACTATACAGACCTTTGTTAGCAAAGTAATGTCTCTGCTTTTTAATATGCTGTCTAGGTTTGTCATAGCTTTTCATCCAAGGAGCAAGCATCTTTTAATTTCATGGCTGCAGTCACCATCTGCAGTGATTTTGGAGCCCCCAAAAATAAAGTCTGACACTGTTTCCATTGTTTCCCCATCTATTGCCCATGAAGTGATGGGACCAATTGCCATGAACTTAGTTTTCTGAATGTTGAGCCTTAAGCCAACTTTTTCATTCTCCTCTTTCACTTTCATCAAGAGGTTCTTTAGTTCCTCTTTGCTTTCTGCCATACGGGTGGTGTCATCTGCATATTTGAGGTTATTGATATTTCTCCCAGCAACCTTGGCATTTCATAATCATTATTGTGATTCAATATATTGTTTCTTCAGTGCTATAAATCTGTGAGAAAACAACTGTCTTATTTATTAAATTTCACTGTTTAATTTTTCAGTTAGAACTGTTTTTTTTAATATATATATCATTGAGTTTAAATGTCTAATTCCAAGGACAGATACATTGTTCTAAAATTATTTAGCATCACCAACTTGATGGACATTAGTTTGAGCAAGCTCTGGAAGCTGGTGGTGGACAGGGAAGCCTGGCATGCTGCAGTCCATGGGATCCCAACATATATAATTTTTATCAGTGTTTGCTCTAAAATCTTAAGAAGCTATGTTTAGTGGTCTTTGTAGATTCTTTACTGCTTTTTAAAATTGAAGTATAGTTGACTTATAATATTGTTATTTTCAGACATACAGTATAGTGATTCAGTATTTTTGCAAGTTATTTCATTAGAGGTTACTCCAAGATGATGGTTTAATTCCCTTTGCTTTATAGTAAGTCGTTGTTGCTTATCTATTTTATATATAGTAGTGTGTAACTGTTAATCCCATGTACCTAATTTGTCTCTCCTTCCTTCCCTCATCCCTTTGCTAACCAAAAGTTTGTTTTCTCTATCAGGGAGTCTGTTTCTGTTTGTATATACATGTGTTTGTATTATTTTTTAGATCCCACATGTAAGTGATACCATGTAGCATTTGTCTTTATCCGACTTATTTTTACTAAGCATAATATTTTCTGTGTCCATCCATGTTGCTGCACATATATATTTTTCATTATTTTTCATGGCTGAGTAATATTATGTTGTGTATATGTTTACTTTGCCTTCTTGCTTTGGTCATCTGTAGATGGACATGGGTTGTTTTCATGTCTTGATTACTATAAATAGTGCTATGAGCACTGGGATGTTGTGGGGTTTTTTTCAAGTTAGTGTTTTCATTTTTTTCAGATATATTCCCAGGAGTGGAATTGCTAGATCATATGGCAGTTATATTTTTATTCTTTTAATGAACTGCCATACTGATTTCCACAATGGCTGCACCAATTTACATTCCCACCAATGGTATACTAGGGTTCTCTTTTCTCCACATACTCATCAACATTTGTTGTTTGTAGACTTTTTGATGATAGCCATTCTGACAGGTGTGAGGTGATACCTTATTGTGGGTTTGATTTCTATTTTCTAATTGGTAGTGATGTTGAACATCTTTTTACATGCTTCTTGACGTATGTATGTCTTCTTTGGAGAAATGTCTGTTTAAATCTTCTCATTTTTTTTTTTAATTGGATAGTTAGTGTGTGTGTGTGTGTGTGTGTGTGTGTGTGTATTTTGATATTGAGCTGCATGAACTGTTTTGTGTATTTTGGAGATTAATCCCTTGTCTGTTGCTTCTTTTGCAGATATTTTTCCCATTCTAAGGGTTGTGTTTTTGCCTTGTTTATGGTTTCTTTTGCTGTGCAAAAGCTTTTAAGTTTAGTTAGGTTCCCCCTCTTTTTAAATTTTTCATTACTCCAGGAGGTGAGTCAAAAAATGATCTTGCTGTGATTTATGTCAAAGAGTGTTCTGTGTATGTTTTCCTTTAAGAGTTTATAGTGTCCAGCCTTACATTTAGGTCTTTAATTCATTTTGAGTTTATTTTTGTGTATGGTATTAGAGAATGCCCTTATTTCATTTTTTTACATGTAGCTGTCCAGTTTTCCCAGGGCCACTTTTTGAAGAGGCTCTCTTTTCTCTATTGTGTATTCTGGCTCTCTTTGTCATAGATTAGGTGACCATAGGTACATGGGTTTCTCTCTGGGCTTTCTGTCCTATTCCATTGATCTGATTTTGTGCCAGTGCCATATTATCTTGATTATTGTAGCTTTGTAGTATAATTCGAAGTCAGGGAGTATTATTTCTTCCACCTCCATTTTTATTTCTCAAGATTGCTTGGCAATTCATGATCTTTTATGTTTCTAAGCTAATTGTAAAAAAATTTGTTCTAATTATGTGAAAAATGCCATTGGTAATTTGATAGGGATTGCATTGAATCTTTGTCTCCTTAGGTAAGCTTATTCCTAGGTATTTTATTCTTTGTGTTGCAGTGGTAATGGGATATTTCCTTAACTTCCCCTTCTGATCTTTCATTGTTAGTGTATAGAAATACAGGAAATTTCTGTGCATTAATTTTTGTATCCTGCAGCTTTACCAGATTCATTGATTAGCACCAGTAGTTTTCTGGTAACATCTTAAGGATTTTCTATGCACAATATTATGTCATCTGCCAACAATGACAGTTTTGCTTCTTTTCCAGTTTGGATTTTTTTCCCCCCCTCTAATTGCTGTGGTTAGGACGTCCAAAACGTAAAAGTGAGCACCTCCTTGTGTTATTCTGGATCTCAGAAGGAATGCTTTCAGCTTTTCACCTTTGAGTATAATTTGGCTGTGTATTTTCATATATAGCCTTTTTAAATTGAGGTATATTCCTTTATGCCTGTTTTCTGGAGAGTTTTTATCATTAATAGATGTTGAGTTTTACCAATGGGTTTTTCTGCATCTATTGAGACAATCATGTCTTTTTATTCTTTAATTTGTTGATGTATTGTATCACACTGATTTGTGAAAGTGAAAGTGAAGTTGCTCAGTCATGTCCGACTCTTTGCAACCCCATGAACTGTAGCCTACAAGGCTCCTCCCTCCATGGGATTCTCTAGGCAAGAGTACTGGAATGGGCTGCCACTTCCTTCTCCAGGGGATCTTCCCGACCCAGGGATTGAACCTGAGTCTCCTGCATTCCAGGCAGACGCTTTAACCTCCGAGCCACCAGGGTAAATCCCATTTGATCATGGCTTATGAGTCTTTGAATGTATTGTTAAAGTATCTTCACTATTAAAGTGAGTTTACAATTGTAATTCTTTAAACAAGTATCTTTTTTTGCCCAAGTGTGATTTCTTAAACAAAGAAAGTCCTTTAAAATTCTTGAAAATAAAAAACATTGTGATTCTCAAATTTTAAAGTTTAAATTTTTAAACCTTCAGTTCTTCAGTCGCTCAGTCATGCCTGACACTTTGTGACTCCATGAACTGCAGCACACCAGGCCTCCCTGTCCATCACCAGCTCCCAGAGTTTACCCAAACTCATGTCCATTGAGTCAGTGATACCATCCAGCCATCTCATCCTCTCTCGTCCCCTTCTCTTCCTGCCCTCAATTCTTCCCAGCATCAGGGTCAGCTCTTCGCATCAAGTGGCCAAAGTATTGAAGTTTCAGCTTCAACATCAGTCCTTCCAATGAATACCCAGAACTGATCTCCTTTAGAATGGACTGGTTGGATATCTTTGCAGTCCAAGGGACTCTCAAGAGTCTTCTCCAACACCACAGTTCAAAAGCATCAGTTCTTCGGCGCTCAGCTTTCTTTATAGTCCAACTCTCACATCCATACATGACTACTGGAAAAACCATAGCCTTGACTAGACAGACCTTTGTTGGGAAAGTAATGTCTCTGCTTTTTAATATGCTCTCTAGGTTGGTCATAGCTTTTCTTCCAAGGAGTAAGCGTCTTTTTATTTCATGGCTGCAATCACCATCTGCAGTGATTTTGGAGCCCCAAAAAATAAAGTCAGCCACTGTTTCCACTGTTTCCCCCTCTACAATTTTTATAATTTCAATATAAAATCTAACTCATTTAAATATCAATCTCAATCTTATTTCTATAACATAGTGTTATCATCTTAATATACTTCCAAAGTATGAATACACACATAAGTTAGGGGCAGAAGGAATAAGAACTTAAAACTGAACTTAAAAAAGTTACTTGTTTTTAATTTTGGAGAAAATTTTAAAAATCACAAATATTGTTCTTGGACACCAAAGTCTATTTGTCCTTATAATATCCTCAATTAAACAAAAAAATGATACCTGAAGTGGGCTTCATCTATATTTTTCTACCCTTCTGTCTAGTGAAGTGAAAGTTGCTCAATTGTATCTGACTCTTTCTGACCCCGTGGACCACCAGGCTCCTCTGTCTGTGGAATTCTCCAGGCCAGAATACTGGAATAGGTAATTTTCCCCTTCTCCACAGGATCTTCCCAACCCAGAGATCAAACTGAGGGCTTCCGTATTGCAGGTGAATTCTTTACCAGCTGAGCCATCAGGGATGGCCCTACTTCTGCCTATGCCACCCTCAAAATGAAACTCAACTACAGGGAAAATAGTAATCTAAGTGTATTTTATTGTAGTTTTTTTTCTTTTTTTTTTTCAATTGAAAGCTCCCAAATTCTATGCAATTGCTCTTGTATAGAAAATAAGTTTTTCATTAAACTCCTTGAAATATATTAATTTTAAGGAAATTCAGAAATTTAGCCAGTAGTGTTACAATATGCTTGGATAATTTTAATCTTTAGTGGTTTTCTTTCAAATATGAAGATTACATTTATTACATAATATTGCCTAGACATTATTGTCTTTCACAGTCATATATTAATTTTTTTCCTGTAACAGCCAGGAAAAATGTGAAAATATGCATAACTCCTAGTCATGATACAGAGTTAATGTCCTGGACATAAATTTATTGAAGAACATCTATGTGCCTGTGTAACTTGCTCACACATAAACATACATGCACAGAGCCATTCAGAAAATCACAGAAAAGGCATAAAAATGTGACTGTCAAGATTGATATTTAGAAGAATGTTGAAATTCTATATACATTTAAGTTATTCACTAAATATTTTATAATGGACATATTTCCTGAATTTAAATAAATAAATTATTTATATAATGTTTGACCTTCCTGTGTCACATAACTTGAGAATTAAATGAGCTAATACATCAAATGTCTTAAAAAGTAGAAATTTAGAAGAAATTGAAAAGGTTTAATTGAGGAATTATTGTTGAAAGAGCCAATACTTTTGTAACTTGAGCTCTATCTAATCATTAAAAAATGAATACTTATTATTTAAATCATTTATTCTATGTAATAGAAAGCACTATTTCATTCTAAAACTCAAGCCTAATGTTAATACTGAAAATTAAAGACAGTCCTCCTCCAGAAAATAAATACAACAATTTGACTTAGGGATAGGATTATTAAGAAATATTAACAAATAAAGACTAAACATGAACTTTGAAAAAGTAACACAAATTATATACAGTGTTTATTAAGTGCTTACATATTCTCACTTCTAATTTATGAAAATGCTGCTTCTGAAGAGCCAGAAACCAAAGCAAGGTGTTCTGAGCAAAAGCATGCCCTTTGCACTCAACACTTCAGTTTTTTTTCTCGTCCGGTCGCTAAGTTGTGTCCGAATCTCTGCAACTCCCATTGGCTGCAGCATGCCAGGCTCCTCTGTCTTCCATGATGTCCTGGAGGTTGCTCAGATTCATTTCAGTCGAATCAGTGGTGCTATCTAACCATCTCATTCTCTCCCCCACCTTCTACTTTTGCTTTAAACCTTTCCCAGACTCAGAGTCTTTTCCAATGAGTCGGCTGTTTACAACAGGTGTCCAAAGTATTGGAGCTTCAGCTTCGGCACCAGTCTTTCCAGTGAATATTTAGGACTGATTTCCTTTAAGATTGACTGGTTTGATCTCCTTGCAGTCCATGGGACTCTCCAGGGACCCAGGCCCCCTGCACTGCGAGTGTGGAGGCTTAGCCACTAGACCACCATGGAAATCCCCATCAGCACGGTTCTTGACAAGAGTAAGTTGTTGGAGACAACTATAAACTGTTTCCATATGTCAGTAGAGATATTATCAATGATAAACAAACCTTTTGTGTTAAAAAAACCCCATAAAACTTTATTCCCAAAGTAAACGTGGTCACTAAAGACAGTACATTCTGTAAAATTCAATTCAGTTCTCTCTAATACTGATTTAGGCCTCTACAGTATAACAGGAATAGTGTACTCGGGTTGCATAAAGAGTTATAAGATGGAAGAAAAACAAGAATTCTGTCTACACTAAGAACATAGTGTCCCTGAAGGATAAGTAAAAGACAAGTGAAGACAGTCTCAGGGTTTTTTCAGGCAGAATGAATTGCAAGTCTGCGTTGTTCTAAAATAGCCAGATATACATGGGGAACTAAAAATAAGTCAGTGTTAATGGAAAGAAGTATGAGGTGGAGAGTGGCAGAGATGAAGCTGGGAAAAAGGCAGGTGCCATTTAGCAGAGAGCCTTCTGTCATCCTGTCATGGTGAAGTGCTCTAACTTCATGCTATCTAAACTATTTGAAGCCATTTCCCTTTTCAGGTGGGTTGTATCTGAAAGCTATAGTGTGAAATTAAACATATAAAGAGATTGAAGTAATGCAGAAAGTTGGCAAGAGACTTAATAGGACAACTGGAGAGTAGGAGATGCATTTAAAAATTGTTTGAGTTAAAATCCTCAGAGATTGGTGACTAGTTATAGGGGAATATAAGGTGACCTCTAATATACGAAGTGTCTGGGTGACATGTTAAGCCATTTTTGATACTCAAAAATGAGGAGGCAGAGACAGTAGGAGGATGGCCAAGTAGCTATATCAAAATGCAGATAACTTTAGCCCAAGGAAGAGGTCAGACTATGGACTTGAAAGTTGTAAACACACAGGGTACTGAAGTCATGTGAAGAACATGAAAATGGATTTTTAATTTGCACGGTGTATTGTTTGGCATGTAGTAAGTATTCCAAAGTTATGTATTGAAAATTAAAGCAAGATGCAATGACTCAAGAAAAAGTGAAAGAATAGCATATTTAAGTGCAAGAAGTACCCATGTTTGTGAGAGGCATAAAATATGATACAATTCATATATATCCTGGGGGAGTAAACATTAAATTACATTAGTCATTAGCTTTAGGTAGAGAGGGAAGTAGTGTTGTTCCTGTTTAGTTGGTAAGTCATGTCCCACTCTTTTGTGACCCCACGGATTGTAGCCCACCAGGCTCCTCTGTCTATTGGATCCTCCAGGCAAGAATACTGGAGTCGATTGCCATTGCCTTCTCCAGGGGATCTTCCTGACCCAGGGATAGAACCCACGTTTCCTGCATTAGCAGACGGATTATTTACCACAGAACCAACTGAAAAGCCCCTATTTCTATTTAAAAAAAAACCCAAAAGCTATAATAGAAAAACTCACTAAAATCTGACAAAGCTGCTTAGTGAGTTTATAAGAATGTTATTGCATAATTGTGTGAAGTGTCTAAGAGACCTCCAAGTAGTTATATCCAAATGCAGATAGATCCAGCTAACTGCAGCCAGGGAAGAGGTCAACATGAGGTCAGTTATTTTCTGATTTTTTTTTTTTTCCACTAAAGAACAACTGGAAAATGTGGAAAGATTTAAGTGTGAACTACTTTTTGTAATACCTGAACTTGAAGGTAAAAAGTTGAACAGGGAGTGAGGGTGGACTTAAGACCAGGAGGGTTTTTTCTTAAACAATTTCAGCATTTTATATATTACAGAAAAGAGCAGATAGTGGGCAGTTTTTGAAATATACTTTGAGATAATAGATGATATCTCAATAATATAGTTGTGAAATAATAAATGAGAAAATCCATGTATCCTCTATACATCACCCTGTATGTTTGTCCTTCAAATTCCATTACAGTAGAGCTAGGATTTTTATGTTTTTAATATATGCCTAGCATAAAAGCATAAACTCATTTTGTCTAGTTCTGCATTATAATAAAGAACTAAGGGAATAATATACTTCTTAGATGACATCATTTGAGAAATTATAGTAAGACAGTCACATAATCTTTTTCTCGGAGGAAATTGGTGACCATGAAACTTTCACAAATTGCAGTGCATTTGTACTTTAAAGCATTATCACATGGTTGCCGTAATCTCACTAGTACAGTATTATTACCAAAACAAACTGGGAAGATAGCACCTGCTGCAAGAAATGAGAAGGAAGATGTGTTAGGCAGCATATAATTTTGTATTTCTGAATATTGAGGGCTGTTGAAAAAGATAATATAACTGAAGTTATAGAAATATCACAGGATGGTAAAGGGTAACGTATGCATAATTAATGTCATTAATTTGTAGAATTTCTCAATGACTTTAAGAATTTATATTTTAGGTAAAATTTTGCCTTTGCCCTGTATAAAGCACCTATTGTGATTCTGAGTCAGAAAATTCTTTTAGGATTTTGGGCAATTTAGTTGGAAGTACATTGTATTTTTGCCAAATTTATCTCATATTTGTTGAGTTTTGTTTTTGTTTTATTTCTTAGAGAATAATAAATATCTTTCTGGGAAGCATTTTTAGCTTCAAGGGCACTATTTAGTTTGTTGGAACAATAATGGAGTTAACAAAGAGATGACTATGGTAGGAGATGGTACTGAGTAAATTTATGTTAAGTGGTAAAAAAATGGCATTACTACCACCTCCTGAGTGACCAGAAGTCTCTTAATGAATGCCAAATTTATTGAATACATAAATCACATTACCAAGTCTCAGGGTAAATGAGAGAGAATTCAGCCAGTCTTACTATTAATCTCATAACCGTAAGTCCTTTGTATTCTTTTCATCATTAATGTCTCTCTCATGATTAATGTCTCTCCCTGATCCTTCTACTAATTTTCTGTTTCTCAGTCCTCTCACTGATACCTGTATATTTTGGTATTAGCCCATCATCTTGAGCAAGCTGCCTTGAACTCCCTGACTCCCAACAACTGCTCTCCATTGCTGTTTTCCAGTAACCTCCAACCTTCTGTTGGCTGAGGTCTCATATGTGAGTTGGATTGTCTTCCTAGTTAGTCAGCCTTGAATGTGCTGGTCGTTGTTACAATAGCACTGAAATTCAAATTCCAAGGGTATGTGTTCTCTTCACCTTTTCAGAATATAAACTTGCAGATGTAGGCTCCTTTAAATTCCATCTCCTCCCACATTGTCTCTTTTAATTCCATCTTTCAAGAATGTGTTTTCCAATTCAGCTTCCGTCTGACCTGTCCTGGAAGAAACCGATCTCATGTTCTCAAACAGTCCAAGGGAGCTGCTTCTCCCCCACAAATGCCTGCCTGTCCATTTCAGTGAAGAATTATAAACATTGGCGGGGGGGGGGGGGGGGGGGGG